>CAIGQS010000139.1:0-147574 GCA_903798195.1 Danio kyathit
AAAACTGTTATAGTCTAAATAATGTTATATTTGTTAATCTAATGGTTAACTAATATGAAAACGTATACAAAAAAAGAAGTCTTGCATTATGGTGTTTAATAAATCTCAGCGGTTACACTCGGTAGACATACAGTAGTTCTTAGATTTGATGATGGGTCACAATTGTCTAAGGTTGATGTATTTAAATATCTAGGTCTTTGGCCAGGCCCGGATTAAGAATTCAGAGGCACAATGTCTTGTAGGCCCCCCTACAAGGCCGCACCTCTATAGTTGAATTAAAAAATAAGATTAATATAATATTTTTTTAAATAAAGTTTAATCTATAATATTTTGCTCACATTTTTTAAATAAATGACATATATTTATTTACATATATTTATAGTCAACAAAGATTTACCTGATTTTAAAAGCATTTAAAGCACACTTTGATAAAAATAATAATATAACTAGTGAAAATTAATGGTTTTTAATATACTTGTTCAAGTTGAAGCAGTACTAAAAATTTATATTTAGGGGTATTTTTAATGTATAACTTCTACAAACTTAAAATGCATATGATTTGGATATAACACCTCTCCAATCTAGTTCTATGAATCTGAGTCTTCCATAATACACACACTTATTAATGAATCCTACTGTCTCCCTCGTGATGAAGAAGAGTAGGCAAAAAGCACTTGATTTTAAGGCTGAAAGTATCCGAAATCACACACTGTACCAGTTCTCTCCTGACTCTCTCCTCTTCAGGGGCTTTTTCTATCTCTCTCTCTCTCTGTCTCTCTCCCCATGAGGTCGGAGAATATGGGTGAAGCAGGGCGACTAACATTGTAAATACTGATTAATTATATTAAGATGTTGCTTACATTTAACACCAGGTGGAAAAATAACTGTTCATAGAATATTTATAATTGTTATTATATTTATTAAATGCCTTGTGACTCATTTTATATATTTTATATACTTTTATTTAAATTTTAAACAAAAACATTTCCTTTCTATTGAAAATAAATGTATTTCCAATCTGCTATGTAATGGGGGGGGGGGGGGGGTTGACGTGTTCATCAGTCGCTGGATTCGAACCGGGTTCATGATCGATTGCCTCAAAACATATATCCATGCTCTTTACGAGCTACGCCACTCCCACCTGCTGTCTACCGCGCTCTTTAGTTATGTTGACTCTGTCGATCAAACGAAGCTTGCGGGTAGCACTTATTTAGCTTATTACAACGAGGTGCGCTATTTGCACTTAGCCTATATAGACACTCCAAATTTAGCATTTTTTCCCTCCCGCGCAGGCCTGTGCTCATAATGCCCATTGGTTAATCCGGCTCCATCTTTGGCTCAATACTGAACTGTTCTTTAAATAATCTCATATTTATTATATAATAAAAAGTCATATTGGTGTTTAGGGTTTACTTTACCGTTCTATAAATTGTTTTTCACTTCAAGTAAGGAAAAAATTGACCTCTTAGTTTTCCCTATTATTGAATAGGCTGGCATTATTATAACAATACTTCTGATATTAATTTAATACCTTTAAGCTTCATGTAGGTTTGTTTTAAGATGTCCTTACAGAACTCCATTCATTTTCTTTTCGGCTTAGTTCCTTTATTAATCTTACTTATCCAACTTATCCAGCATGCTGTATGTTTTACGCAGCGGATGGATGCCGTTCCAGCAGCAACCCATCACTAGAAAACATGCATGCACTTCCATTCACACGCATACACTACGGACAATTTAGCTTACCCAATTCACCTATAGCGCATGTCTTTGGACTTGTGGGGGAAACCGGAGCACCCAGAAAAAACCCACGCCAACATGGGGAGAACATGCAAACTCCACACAGAAATGCCATCTGACCCAGCCGAGGCTCGAACCAGCAACATTCTTGCTGTGAGGCGAGAGCCCTTACAGAACTCATCATTGCATATTATATGAATCTTTTGACTTGCTTCAACCTAAATTCTGTAGACAATATCATTGCTATTTGTTTTTTTTAAATGTGTTTACTTAAGTTTTCCCTTCTTATTTAAAGCAGTTTTTAAAGCATTTACCTCTTCATATTCTTTTAGACATATGCAACAGATTATTTTTTTGTTCCAATGATTACAACAGATATTGGCTGTAGGTCAATTTCAATATAAAGCTCCTTTTGATTGGAATAATCTTTTTTCTTCTTTTAGATCAATTCAAATATTTAGTCTTTTCAGGACTAATTTATCTTCTTTTTTGGTAACAACTTGTAAATGTTATTAATTTTGGTTTCTATTTAAATGCTTATTAATTATTTGTATAACAAATTGTTTGTACTTCTTGAGTACATGTTTTTGTTTGCATTTAACAAATTTAAAAACTCTTTAACGGTCTAGTGAAATGCTTTGAAATGTGCGCTTTTTATTCGATGTTTGATTTAACCTTAACTGAAAGCAGAGAGGATGAGACATAGAGTAGCTCCTCCCCTTTGAAAAATAAATCGTTAATCCATTTAGGTGGAAGTGACAAATTGCAAGCTTTGGATGTTTATATCAGTTTTATATTTTCTAAACGGAGATTTTATCTGTAGCAGAATGTAACTAACATCTAAATTATTTAAAAATGTTAATTTCACGGTACCTTTAAGGCAATCCATTTCACTTGGCGGCCATCTTGGAAAGCCTGTCAGGCAGGCAAATGCAGCTCCTATCTCTTTGAATGGGGTAACATCAAATTCTCCAAAACGTTTTGCCAAGATAACAATTAAATTTCATATTTGGAATAACCGATGAAATTTAACAACATGTCCATAAATAAACTTGCTACTAAAATGACAATGGTGAGAAATCGGCAGTTACGAAAACATAATTCTAGCGCTCATAAAGCACTTATAGATGTTTGCATGAGCTCTGAAACTTGGCATGTTATGTCATGTTTATTTATTTGTAACATTATAATGTATATTGCTCTATAGTATAACAAACAATGTTAGTGTTGCATCCAATTACAGTATAATTACTCCATTTCTATTATGAAGAACTTTTCAGTAAAACTTTGTTTATTTTTTTTCTTGACAGACTGAACAGAGGAAATGAACCAAACGATTTCCAAGGTTTCGCTTAAAGCATATCAGGGCTTAAAATATATAAAAAAAAGTTTATATTGCCTCAGCATAGTGAGACCGTATTCCATCCCTAAGGCTTCACTCATCGTACTCATTTAAAAACTATGATCAAGATGGCACGAACAATCATAAATCATGCATTCAGCTGCAGTGATGCTGATGATATATTTGGCCCAGACTTAGCTTTTTTCTGCCAGCGCTCAACAATAACATTCATCTTGATGTAACGTTATCCTCTGTTGTGTTTACATAGCGTAGCACATTCTTGAGCCGTTGCATCTCCTGTAGGTTCAGTCTCCATCGTGCTTTATCTCAAACACTTTACTAGACTGAAGAAAAAGAGCAGTCGGAGTTCATTCGCTATCTTCCGCCTGTCTTCTTTCAAAACCCCCCACTGGTGCCGCTCGGAGCCAAACGTCCATTGTTTAGTCCTAAAGAGGCACGCCGATGTTATTGATGGCTGTTGTAAGTAGCACAAGGAGGAGGAGGAAAACTGCTTGGAAGGAGAATCTAGGTCAGTCTGGCCAGCATGATTCATTGATTCTGATGTGTGTCCATTTGCTGGTTTCTCCTTCTTTATCTTTGCGTTGTTAATTGCAGATCGGCCTAAATTTTTCCAGCATCTCCGTGGCGGGTTTCTTTTAGAAACACCTGCCCTCAGGCATGCTTTTAAGCGAGCAGAGGCCTTAGCCTTTTACCAGTGCATTGTGGGAAGGAAGACTGGAGGAAAAAGCACAATAGACTGGAAATGGACAATGATTTCACAAGAATATCACTGAACTAGATGAACTAGAAGCAGGTCATTGTTTTGATTCAGTATGTACTGTACTGTACAATACTGGCCAGAGGTAGCACACATACACGTAAATCCGGGAGATTCTATAACTGCAGGTGCATTTTACAAAAAGAATCAAATCATTTCGAATAATAATATTATATTTTTAGATTAATACAATTATATTATGTTATCTAGAAAAAAATGTTTGTATGGGTATTTAAGGACATTTTGTTTAAAAATATTAACTTAAAGACTTCCAACATACCTATTTTTGTCTGTGTTTGCCTTCTGAATCATACATTCAGCTTCAATTTTAACAAAATAACTCTAATAATAAAATGACTTTTTTTTAGATAACTTAATATACTTTTTGCATGGGTATTTAAGGACATTTTGTTTTAAAATATGAACTTAAAGACTCTCACCATACCTATTTTTGTCTGTGTCTGCTTTGTGGATCATACTTCAACTTCAGTTATAACAAAATCATTCTAATAAAAAAAATTATATTAAGCTATCTAAAGAAAAGTAATGTTTGTATGGGTATTTAAGGTCATTTTATTTTAAAATATTAACCTAAAGACTCCCACTATATCTATTTTTGTCTGTGTCCACCTTCTGGATCATACGTTCAGCTTTAATTATATCAAAATAATGCTAATAATACAATTATATTAAGTTATCTAAATAAAAAAAAGTAATGTTTGTATGAGTTTTTCAGGACATTATGTTTTAAAATATTGACTTAGACTCCCACCATACCTATTTTTGTCTGTGTTTACCTTCTGAATCATACGTTCAGCTTCATTCATTCATTCATTCATTCATTCATTCATTCATTCATTCATTCATTTTCTTTTCGGCTTAGTCCCTTTATTAATCTGGGGTCACCACAGTGGAATGAACCGCCAACTTATCCAGCACATGTTTTACACAGCGGATCACCTTCCAGCTGCAACCCATCTCTGGAAAACACACATACACACTCATTCACACTCATACACTATGGACAATTTAGCCTACCCAATTCACCTGTACTGCATATCTTTGGACTGTGGGGGAAACCGGAGCACCCAGAGGAAACCTACGCGAATGCAGGGAGAACATGCAAACTCCACACAGAAACGCCAACTGACCCAGCCGAGGCTCGAACCAGCGACCTTCTTTCTGTGAAGCGACCGCATTACCTACTGCACCACTGCGTTGCCGTACATTCAGCTTCAATTATAACAAAATAATCCTAATAATAAACTTAATAATCTTTTTTGTGTGTTTACTTTACTGAGATATGTAATATATAGCTTGAAACATGTATTTTCTGTATTGTTTAATTTCAGTAATAAAAAATATATATATTTTGTCTTACCACACTGTAATGACCCCAAGACTCCAGATTGGAGTATGTGGCAGATCCTGATTGGATGCCTGCTTTACTCACCAATTGGTTCAATGCATATAAGCAAGAGTTGTTGTGCTAGCTACCTGAAGGACGGTGTGGCTACTCGGACGTCATCATGTCAAGACCATCTCTTTGACTCTGTAACCTTATGGTTTCGTTTTGCATTATTTATATCACATAGTTTTGTTGTGATTATATCTTAAGTTCTTTCTCCCAAGACATTTGTTTGTTTTGATTGATTGCTGTTCTATTAGTTCCAATTATAATAAATAAATTGCATTCAGATTATTTGGTCAGTTGATCTCTCTTTTATGTTGCGACTCAAATGAGTGGGTCGTAACGCATACATTCTGGTCAACTCTGTTACTTTGACCATAAAAAGACATAACAATCTGTAAAGCACTGATAGAAAAAGCATGCGACTTGCTCCAAGTGATGTCACTTCCTCTTGCGGGAAACCCTGGAAGGCATTGAGGCATGTCATTTATTCATCTCTCATTCATTTGTACAAAATGAGTAAAACGTCAATAGTAGATTCATTGTTTGTCAACTCCGTTATTTCAGTCAATTTATCATTTACTTTTTATAAACAATAATAGTATGACAATACAGAAAATTACTATTTTAGTCATGCCGTTCATTTGGTTTCTGGTTTGAGGTTAGCATCTTGAGCACAGAATGGTGGAAAGTGTTTGTTATTTTTAACTCTGTTAATGGTTTATAACATTTAACAATAAGTTCCCCATCACATTTGAAGTTATATCAAAGTATGTCACCATTACAGACATGGAGATTAGTGCACAATTAATAATAGGCTATATATTTATACTGTAACTAACAAAATCACTAATTGTTGGCCAGTTTACCATCTCTGATGATTAATAATAATAATAATTCCTTACATTTATATAGCGCTTTTCTGGGCACTCAAAGCGCTTTACAAATGGGGTTACACAGTAACAAAGTAAATCAGCTGGTAGAAATGGGTCATGTCTGCATTGTCTTTCAGCCGCAAAACAAGTTTAATCAGTTAATCAGGTATTTAGCTCAGATCTGTCTCTTGTCCGCCTTTTTTCCATGCGTCTAAATCTGAAGCTTTATTGAGGAAATGGATGAGCGCGCAGACTCCTGACCAAAGGAGGAAATCCGGCCGTTGTGTGTCGGATTCAGCATTCCCCTTCAGAGCGCCAGCTGCACTCTGCAATCTCACCAAAGGACGTAAGGGAAGTCCGGTGAGCTTTTTAATGTCCTGCCAACAGCGTACATTCACTACTGCCCCTTTGGACAGAGTCAGAGACATGTTTACCTTTATAAGCTGATGTCTTTCTGGCTCTTTTTTAATGCTCAGAGAATAAATGAATAGGTTTGAGCTAGTCTTGGTGAGTGTTCAAGAATCGTTGTGCCGTAATTCATTGTAAAGATAAAGCAATGCCTTTGTTTTATTCCATTTCAGGCAGAAGACCAAAATAAGCTCAAGAGCTTGTTTAGTTTTCGAGGAGAGGGAGCAACCTTATATTACCTTTGTAGTCAACAAAAAAGCTATTTTTAAAAATGTTTTGTTTATGGTTTTTTTTTTTTTGGGTTAGTTTAGTTCTTGTTTTGTGTGTTGATATTGTTTTATAATGTGATAATTTTGCATTGGTTTGGCTTTGTTTAGTTTTAGGGTGTTTTCACACCTGCCTTATTTAGTTCAGTTGAATCACACTAGAGTTCATTTTCCATCTTGGTGTGGTTCGTTTGGGCAGGTGTGAATGTAGCAATCGCACTCTAGTGCGCACCAAAAGCGGACCAACAAATGCGTTTGTTTAAGAGGTGGTCTCAGTACGCTTTTTAAACGAACCCTGGATCAGTTAATTTGGGGTGAAAACATGATCCGAACTAGAACATACCCAACCGCAAAAAGTACTGTGCCTTTTTGGACTAATCCAGCTTCTGTAGTCTGATATGCTGTGCATTATGGGATGTTGAGGAAAAATATTTGTTGACAGTGCTTTACCAACAATTTTAAACCTTGTTAATATCGTTGGTAATATTTCCGGAAGATGACCATGTCGCAGTTTAGCTAAATTAATTCACGCCTCCTCCTGATGTGACATGCGATGCGCCTTCGCCGTTTGCAATGCTATACAACATAGTTTTCCAGCCGCAGCCGTGCTTCATTCTCAAAATGTATAGTTTGTCTAAAGTGATGTATACTATGACAAGGGATACAATCAGCCAGCACAATCGTCCCTCCATAGTAAAAATCGACATTTTGTGTCTGCCGGTTTGTTTACGTGTGGGAGTTCCATTGGCATTTCCCCGTACTTTGATTCTGACCATTCGAAAAGCAGTTTAGGAAATACGTTCAGTAACATCTGGCCAATGAGTGATGTGGATTTTGTCACAAGACTGCATTTTAGTTCTTTTCAACTGGTTCGGCTAAAGCAATCAGTGTGGTGTGAAAAGGACCCAAAATCGGCAGAAAAGCCCTTGGTCCGGACCACAGATGTGAAAGCACCCTTAAGCAGGTCGCACACCAGAAGCGCCGCTCAGCGACGCGACGCACAGCGCCACGCATTTCAGAATTCTAAACATAGGTTTTTTTTATCAGGGTACACACACTGCGCAAGTCGGCGGCTGTCCGCGGCAGCCAGCCACAACTCAGGACACTGTTCATATTTCTGTCGCGCCACAGAGCGCTATCTGATTAGTTTCATTTTAAATAGCATGCGAATGTGCGCGTCTGGTGTGCAATACTTTCAACTGTCATTTGCGCGTCATGTCGCGGGGGCTGAGCGGCGCATCCGGTGTGTGATGGACTTCAGTTTGGATGTGTTTGTTAGGGTTGTGTTTAGTTCTTGTTTTGTGTTTGGTTTTGTTTGTTTGGGTTAGTTTAGTTCTTGTTTTGTATCTTAATATTGTTTTATCATCTGATCATTTTGCATTGGTTTGGTTTTGTTTAGTTTAGGCTTAGATTTATTGGTTTGGGTTGTGTTTAGTTCTTGCTTTGTGTTAAGTTCTTGTTTTGGGTTTTGTTGTTTTATATCATGATCATTTTGCATAGGTTCGGTTTAGTGTTTTGTTTTAGTTTGGATGCGTTTGTTATCATTGTGTTTAGTTCTTGTTTTGTGTTTAGTTCTTGTTTTATGTTTGGTTTTCTTTGTTTGGGTTAGTTTAGTTCTTGTTTTGTGTCTTAATATTGATTTATAATCTGATCATTTTGCATTGGTTTGTTTTTGTTTAGTTTAGGCTTAGATTTATTGGTTTAGGTTGTGTTTAGCTCTTGTTTTGTGTTTAGTTCTTGTTTTGGGTTTTGTTGTTTTATATCATGATCATTTTGCATAGGTTTGGTTTAGTGTTTTGTATTGGTTTTATTTTTTGTCTTAGATTTTTTTGTTTGTAAAGTTTGTCTTTTGTTTATTTTTTTTTTTAGGTTATGCTTTGTTTTGTGTCTTGCTTTGGATTTAAACAGCACAAAATACTATACTTTTAGACAAAGTCTTTTAGATAGTACGTCTTCACTACAAGGTTTATATCTGCAATACATTGTGAGAATTTTAGTTATTATGTGACTTTTAGCCAGACAGTGGTTACAGTACAAAAGATAATTTCGGAATCACAGCGTTTCTATAAATACCTGTAAAGCTATTCATCCCAGCAGTACATCAGGGTCCCTTTATCCCACGAGTCTGTTGATATCTGTCCGTCTCTGGATTATTCATGAGAAATCGAGTGCAGCTCCTGACAAGGTTATTTTTGCACTTCATCCTGAAATCAAACCCCAAGGAAACCAGATAATTTTTTGTGTGAGTGTGTGTGGTCACGAGGAGGCCAGGGCGGTGTTTTAACCTCTAAAACTGCTGAGCAAACAGAACATCTTCTCCTCGGATTCCTTCACTTAATCTCATGATTCAAAGTGGCACGATTGTGTTTTTTTAGGGGAGTTATAATTTAGGGATTTACTAAAAGCAATTTTTACTACCATAATGCAAACATTGTGAGTGAATGTTCAAATAATGTTTAAGTTTGGCTACACACTGTAAAAAATAATATTACAAAAAGCCATCACAAGCTTTTATGTTACTTTATGCAGCAGTTCTGTCTGGTTCTCGAAAAAAAAAAAAGCCACAATATTCTACAATAACAGCAATAACAGGGTCTTGTTTATTACTCCGCCCACATAGTGACAGCAGATCAATAGACTCACTAAATTTTGGCAAATATTGCAGCTGTTGGACAACATAAAGTACTTTTGAGGCTTTTTCAGGTGAGAATGTACTTGTTTAGATTGCAACTATGCAGTTTATTTATAAGGATAGTGCCTATTTTAAATATTTCGGAGATCGGGTTATCAGCCTGTCATACTGAGCAGAGCACAGACGGTTGTGCCACAAGATGGCGACAGAGACTGCATAATAAGTCCTTAGTGGAGAAAAACTCATCATTTTCTTTTCGTATTTCAAACTACAGCTGATCAAATCATTATAAAACTGGTAAATGACTTTTTTTTTTAGTCGATCTCTCTTTTGTATGTTGTAGTGCTGTATGTATACCATAGTAACCTGCTAGTGTTTGCTTTCTTTGGCTTTTTCAGTGTTAGTTATTGTGATTTCCCGATTGCAGCAGAGAAATAATTGGAAATCTCTGTGGACTGATGGCATTTCTTGCTGTTCAGCCTTATAATCTTAAAATGTCAGCAAAATCACCTGTTTTGTCATCACTAGACATTACGCTAGAGAATCATTCAAATACTAGCTATATTTGTGAAGTTACGTTTGTGAAGTAGCAACGGTTTCTGCTGTTCTGACGTCTGCTGCAGATTTGAATGAATGGCAGAAGAAAGTAGTTCCTCATACAAAAGGATTTTTGAGACTCTCCGTGTTTGATTTTCTTTTTTGTATACATGATTGTGCCATCTAACTATTGTATAAACGCTATATCACGCTTGTAGCAGTGCGATATGACTGTATATTGTCACTGGTGGGACACTAAGGCAACGCACGCCTACCACCAGTGCCAATATACAGCCATATCGTAAAAAATACAAAAAAGTATAGATCCATTAGGGTAATGAATTTAGGGAGCAAAAGTTGCATAATTGTCATGAAATTAATGTCACAGTGTGAAACCTGGAACTGTCGTACAATTAGGATCATTTTCATTCATTTCATTTTTCCCCCGTTGATTTGGGGTGAAATTAATCCTGACAGGTTTTATGAGATTCAAGGGGAGAATAACAAGTCATCCATGAAATCACTCCTGGGTGCTTTATGATAATATGAGAGTACGCATTTTAAAATGTCAAATGGCAAGATGGTGAAAGAACAGAAAGGCAAGGGTGCGAGACACGAGCTATCATATAACAAGACACTAAGACTTCTCAGTGGTCAATTGGTCTCTGAGGACTCGAGGTGTAAGTATGAGACACAAAAGAGCTTTCTAATGTCACATATGTGAAGACAATAATAGTATATGACATGAAGGAGCTGATGTCTTCTAGTCTGTCTGTTCTTTCTGACCGAATCCCTCTAACGCTCCGTTTCCCCCCCGAACCGTTTTCCATGAGCCTGATGATTCTACTGTTGCTATGCAACGTTCTGCTGTCGCTTAGTGAAGCATTAATTAGAGTGTTACATTTGAATACCGTCGTTATCGCCTCTTAGAATTGCCTCGGCTGGCATATTTGCACTCAACTTAAAGATTCCACCGCAGTGAATAAAACAGCATATCTGTCTCTTTCTCTTTTTAATGTGAACACTATTGCTGTAGGATTTTTGTGCAGATCCATGGGTAGAAAGTAATGTCAAAAGGTCTTCCAGGTTACATAATCTAAATTGCAAAATATATAATACAAAATAGGCAACGCAGTGGCGCAGTAGGTAGTGCTGTTGCCTCACAGCAAGAACGTCGCTGGGTTGCAGGTTCGAACCTCGGCTGGGCTGGGTCAGTTGGCGTTTCTGTGTGGAGTTTGCATGTTCTCCCTGCGTTCGCGTGGGTTTCCTCCGGGTGCTCCGGTTTCCCCCACAGTCCAAAGACATGCAGTACAGGTGAATTGGGTAAGCTAAAATTGTCCATAGTGTATGAGTGTGAATGTGTGTGTGGAAGTTCCCAGAGATGGGTTGCGGCTGGAAGGGCATCCGCTGCGTAAAATTGTGCTGGATAAGTTGGCGGTTCATTCCGCTGTGGCGACCCCGCAAGGGACAAAGCCGACAAGAAAATGAATGAATGAATGAATGAATAATACAAAATATATATACAAATATAATATAATTTAATATAATACAATATAATACAAAAAATATATATAATGACAACTAAATAAATATTTTACTATGAGGTATATGTTAATTGAGAGTTTAGTGATATTAGTTTCTACCTTTTTTCATAATCTTGTTATTTATAATAATAAAAATAATAGTAATAATAATAATAATAATAATAATACTAATAAATACATGATATATTAATATTATTGTTTTATCAAATTATTATTATTATTATTATTATTGTTATTATTTTATTGCGTTATATAATATGGATATATATATACAGTGTATGCATATATACATACAGTTGCAATCAGAATTATTTAACCCCCTGATTTATTAGCCCCCCTGTTTATTTTTTTCCCCAATTTCTGTTTAACGGAGAGAAAATTTTTTCAACACATTTCTAAACATAATAGTTTTAATAACTCATTTCTAATAACTGATTTATTTTATCTTTGCCATGATGACAGTAAATAATATTTTATTATATATTTTTCAAGACAGTTCTATACAGCTTAAAGTGACATTTAAAGGCTTAACTAGGTTAATTACGTTAACTAGGCAGGTTAGGATAATTAGGCAGGTTATTGTATAATGATGGTTTGTTCAATTCAGTTCAATTCATCTTTATTTGTATAGTGCTTATACAATGTAGATTGTGTCAAAGCAGCTTCACATGGAAGATTATAGTGAATTGAAACAGTGTCAGTTCAGTTTTCAGAGATTAAGTTCAGCTCAGTTTAGCTCAGTTCAGTGTGGGTTAATAATCACTACTGAGAGTCCAAACACTGAAGAGCAAATCCATCGATGCGCAGCTCTACAGATCGCGAAGCATGCAAGCCAGTGGCGACAGCGGCGAGTAAAAAAACTTAACCAATTGGCGAAAGCGAAGATTTAAAAAACCTCGAGAGAAACCTGGCTCAGTTGGGCACGACCATTTCTCCTATGGCCAAACATCTTGTGCAGAGCTGCAGTCTAGGCGCAGGAAGCTGGACCTCAGCGAAGACTCGTCTGTCCTTGGAGCGTCACAGGAGTCAGTCTCATGCTCTCACTCCACGATGACCACCACAGCAGCTGCTCAGGATACGGCCTGGTCCCGAGAACCTTGGGATCATCTCGTCGCTGGTCTCGGATCGCGTCAGTGGCACTGCATAGTCTGAGGGCCTCGCGATGAGTACTCCCAGGTGGAAATACAGAATAAGGAGAATAATTAGCGTAGCTGCTGTTTATACAACAAAATCAAAATCATACCACAAAAGGAAAAACATGTGTGGGGCACATCGTCATACCGTTATGTAATGCACTGAGTGTATGCTTTGCTAAAAAGATAGGTCTTTAATCTAGTTTTGAAGAGCGAAAGTGTGTCTGAGCCTCGGACATTATCAGGAAGGCTATTCCAGAGTTTAGGGGCTATAAATGAGAAGGCTCGACCTCCTTTACTCGACTTTGATATTCTAGGTACTACCAGAAGCCCTGAGTTTTGAGATCGTAAAGAGCGGGTTGGGTTGTAGCGAGACAGGAGGTTGGTTAGATAAACAGGAGCTAGGTTATTTAAAGCTTTATAGGTAAGGAGTAATATTTTAAAATTTCCTTGTTCTGTTAAACATCATTTGGGAAATATTTAAAAAAGAAAAAAAATTCAAAGGGGGTTCAATAATTCTGATTGCAACTGTGTGTGTGTGTATATATATATATATGTATATATATATGTGTATATATGTGTGTATGTATGTGTGTGTGTGTATATATATATATATATATATATATATATATATATATATATATATATATATATATATATATATACACACACAGTTGAAGTCAGAATTATTAGCCCCCCTTTGAATTTTTTGTTTTCTTTTAACAGAGCAAGGAAATTTTCACAGTATGTCTGATAATATTTTTTCTTCTGGAGAAAGTCTTATTTGTTTTATTTCGGCTAGAATAAAAGCAGTTTTTAATTTTTTGAAACCCATTTTAAGCTCAATTATTAGCCCCCTTAAGCTATATATATTTTTAGATAGCCTAATTACCCTAACCTGCCTAGTTAACCTAGTTACCCTAATTAACCTAGTTAAGCCTTTAAATGTCACTTTAAGCTGTATAGAAGTGTCTTGAAAAATATCTAGTAAAATATTATTTACTGTCATCATGGCAAAGATAAAATAAATCAGTTATTAGAAATGAGTTATTAAAACTATTATGTTTAAAAATGTGTTGAAAAAATCTTTTCTCCATTAAACAGAAATTGGGGAAAAAAATAAACAGGGGGGCTAATAATTATGACCTCAACTGTATATATAAATGCATATTATGATGATATGTTATATTATTATTATTTTATCAAATTATTATTATTGTTGTGTTATATGATATGGAGAGATATATAATAATAATTTATATTATTTTATCAAATTGTTATTTTTATTATTATCATTAATAATAAAGAAATAATACAAGAAAATAATAATAATTATTATTATACATGAAAATAATAATAATAATTATAATAAAAATAATAATAACAGAATAATAATTAAAAAAAATAATAATAATCTCATTATTTTTGTTGTTGTTATGTTATTATATAATATTAAGAGATATAATAATAATAATGATGATGATGATGATTATTATTTTCATTATTATTATCTTTATATTAAATTTGTTAACAAATATATTTACAATATATTATACATACATTTATAGTAAATGTTTATTATTTGTTTATTTCAGCATTTTTTTTCTGTACACCCTTTGTCTCTCTTTTAGTAATTGGTAATTACACTATATAACAATATCATAACTATGGCTCTGTAGTTTGTATGTAAAATATCAGCTGGTTTATTGTTCTTCAGATTGCCCACTGATGTCATCACCTCTGAAAAGCAGCAAACGGTCAATTGTTCGATTTCCCCCTGATTTGTATTCTAAAGGTGTTGCTGAGATCTTTAATTTTCCTGACAGCTCAAGTGGGCAATGGGCTGAACGAGAGAGAGAGAGAGAGAGAGAGAGAGAGAGAGAGAGAGAGAGAGAGAGAGAGAGAGAGAGAGTGGACTGGAGCGCTGCCATGTGCAGGATGGGATTTCAGGACCACTAACCTGACTGGGAGAGCAAAAACACAATGAGCCCGTCTTGCACAATTACATTACAGCTTCCCTTCGTCTTGCCACATACATCTCTACTAACTCTGTCAGATAAAGTGACAGGACTCTTTCAGCTGACAAAGGCAAGACACTGCAGGTGAAGGGGTTTAAAAAGAAGAAATAATATTATTATTTGTAGTAATAGTTAGGGCTGCATGATTAATCGAAAAAAGACTGTAATCTTGATTCAATACCCTACACAATTTTAAAATATTTTAAGTCTTTTTAAGTCCACCATTCCAAGTCTCCACAAAATTTAGCATTTTAACCAACAGTACCTACACATAGGTCTAATATTATTATTATTATTATTGTTTTTTCTCTTATTTTTGAGAAATAACAATATTAATAACCTACTCATATTAACCTTTATTTTACATCTACAGAATAGTGAGAAAATCCTAGTCTTTATTTTTAGTAAAAAAAAATCTAATTTTAGCCAGAATCATGCAGCCCTAGTAGTAATATTATAATTATTATTTGTTTGTTTGTTTGTTTATTTATTTGTTTGTTTGTTGTTGTTGTTGTTGTTCTTCTTCTTCTTCTTCTTCTTCTTCTTCTTCTTCTTCTCTTCTTCTTCTTCTTCTTCTTCTTCTTCTTCTTCTTCTTCTTCTTCTTCTTCTTCTTCTTCTTCTTCTTCTTCTTCTTCTTCTTCTTCTTCTTCTTCTTCTTCTTCTTCTTCTTCCTTTTATTCATTCATTTATTAGTATAATATATATTTTTTGGATTACAAGATTTCCTACAATTTTATTTTAAAATAAATAAATAAATTGTAGTTAATAAATCTTTAGCATAAAAATCTGAACATTCGATGAAGTTGGTTTTAAAAACCCAGTTTTATTATATATATATTTTTTGATATATTAGTCATTTTTATTTGAGTGTTTTTTTTTTTATCACTCCTTAATTCAGAAAATACTGCGAAGAGTCAGACAAAAATATTGTGACTATTTGTTGTGGAATAAATTGTTGTATATAATCAAAAAATGATGTATAAACACATCCCGCAGAATATAAAACTGTCAAGTGTTTGTAAGCGCTGCTAAAGGCAGAAACTCTTTGCAGAAGAAAAAAAACTAATTTAAATGTATTGTAATTGAAATATACATACACAAACTGAAAGCATGATAAAAAAAAACACTAAAATGTGTATTTTGGATGTTTTGTTTACAATAGACTGAAAAACAATTGCAACCCTGTGTTTTTGTATTTTAAGTGGTACTACATTTTGAAACATTTACATTTTTGTGCTATTCCCATCACCGTGATCTTCCGCTCAGCATACGATATCCCAAACTAAACACATGGAAGCTCTGTCACAGCAGTGCCATAAATTTCCCTTCCTTTCAACAGCAGCCACTGCCATCCTCAAAAACAAAGAGAAAGTTCTGTGTTGTGTGTGTGGGCGATAAACCGCTAGATAAAGCAACATTGCCATTCATCGTGCATATACATGTGCTATTTCTCAATGTAAATCATGTCAATGACTACGTTTACATGGACAATAGTAATTGAATTGTTTGCCTTAATCTGACTAAGACAATAATATGATTAAGGTGTTTACATGAGTTGCTATTTGAATGTTCCTTTCATGATCCCGTTTTACATGTTATAGCACATAATTCGATTAACGTCATTGCGTCACCACACTATCCTCTGGAGTTTCATGTAATTTTAGGTGTTTCATTTTTAATTTGTCGACTTTAACTGCAGTTTGGCATTTTCACTTTCATTCAGGAACATTTCATGCATGCCCCTCGTGACAAACGAGATATTGGATGTGAGTATGAACTGTTAGTTTGAACAGTTTATGAACAGTATGAACAGTTTAGTTTTAATGGAGTTTGATTTCGCACAGCATATGGGAAAAAAACCTTTGCATTTCACGATGTGTCTGTGGTCCTTCGCTGACTCAATAGGTGCAAAGAATAAAGTCAAACTGAGAAACTAAAAATACATAGTGTCTTTGGTGTACTGTGTCATATCCAGTACAATGATTTCACTTAAGAGAGTGCACATTTCCCTTTGCTAAACATTTTTCTTTTTTACAAACTATAAAGTAACAAAACACAATATAAAACAAAAGTTTCATAGAATAAAATGGTAACAATGTCAATAACTAAATATACATAGGTCAGAGAGGGTCGAATCTTTATTTGTTCGCTTAACTTTAGTTTAGTGATTATAAGCTGTAAATTTCTAATCTAAAGAGAGGATTAAGACGGGGAGTGCAATGGGTCGTAAATTTAAAATGGGATTATTGGTGTCCATGTAAACGTGCTCATTGTTGTGAAACATCCTTAGAAGCTGCTCAGTTACTGTTTTATTTTAGTTAAGTTCACATCTGGCCAAGTACAGTTCAGATATCTTAATCTTGATCTCATTTTATCAAGGTTTGATCGGGAGGTAACTTGTAAGAACTCGAGATAGACTGGTGTCTCCACAAATCCATGATCTGATGTTTTTAGTTTTTAAACATGAGATATAATTAATCTAGTGCATGTCTAACTATCCCCTTTTTGTAGGCATGAGGAGTCTGAGATCGGAGATTGAAAATCGCTTGTGGTGTGCATTACCTTTTAATTTAGGGATCATTCATTAATTCAGTCATTCATGTTTGCAGTCTTCTTTTTCTGGTTTCTGTGTTTTTTTTTTTTTCTTTAAACATTTTTTTAATGGCATCTAATGAAATTAATTAGACTAAGCACTCTTTTAAATGGTAAATAAATGCAAACATTATTCATTCACCACAAAAGACCTGTGTAAGCCTTTGAATTTTGATGCTATTTAGGTATTTCTGAAAAATAAATGGGGAGTTTTTTGTAGGATGTACTGAATGGCTGCTGTAGTCTTTGTTTGGCATTTGTTTGTTTGGCATTTGTTGTGCACTGTAAAAAGTATATGATTTCAAACATAAGTTTCTATATTACTTTAACTTATTTTCTAAATAAATAAATAATAATTTTCTATTTTTTATGCCATACATATTTTAACTTTAAATGATGTAATTTAACAAAAATAACTTGTCAAAACAAATTTATCCAACTTAAAAGGTGGCAGGATATTTATTACAGTGTAAATATGTCTGCTAGATTAATCCATATAGAGTAAAAATGTCCAATGTGTATCATAGCTTTCAAAATAATTGTTTCTTCTGTCTTAATTTTGGATTTACAGCTGAACTTTATAATTTACCTTCATTTAAAGTCATTTTAATTGAAATAGCTGAGTTTGGTGTACTCTGAAATGAAAAAGTTTTACTGACCCCAAATGTTTGAGTGCTAATATTCATGTATGAAGTCACAAGGCCAATGTTTGCTTCCAAACAGACCAACGGCCTTTATAGTACATCTACCGAGCTGTCAAAACTCCCACAGAAACGTAAAGCCCTTCATATGAGCGGTGAAAGGAGAGGAGACGCTGCCCAATTATTTTGACTGTGTGAATCAAAGTAAGAAGTGAAGCAGGCAATTCTTTGAAAAGCAACCAGAACAAACGGGCAGGGTCTCTTTTTGAAGATGTGTGAACCCTTTGATTTCAGGCTCTCCATTAAATCTGTTCAAACCCTTGGCTGCGGGATGGCAGATACAGCTGTGGCACCCGATGCCCCCCGTATCACCTCACATCGCCCCCTCCTGCACCCCTGCTGTTCTCATGGTGTGTGTGCTCGTGCTTGGGTGAAACTGGTTTGCAGTTTGTTTAGATAAGACTTCGTTTTAATGTAATTATCAGGCTACAAAGAAGCTTGTAGCACAAAGATGGCATTTTATGTAGACCAGACTACTAGTTTGAGTAGAAAAGCAGAACTGTATACTCTTAGACATTTCAACCCTTTTGTCCGGAGAAACAAGGTAATGGAAAAACACAAGGTATTCTGCATTCAGTTTAACAAACTTGAGCCTTCATTCATTTCATACTGTGGAGATTCTCTAATATTTGTTTTCAACATGAAATACTGTGCAATCATATTTATGTATCCGTTTGATAAATATGATGTCACGTGAAGCAGTATATACTGTATATATATGCCTATCGCTGATGGCCGATAGACATCACGATGATGAGCCAGCATCGCGATCCTTCGCCCTGCCACTGTCGCAGCAGCAACTCGCTCACGAAAAATACACACTTAGGCCCTGTTTACACTAATACATCTTAGTTTTAAAATGGCATTTTAGAACGAAATCGATCCACTTCCACACTGGCATCTCATCTAGCGTTTCTGAAAAGATCTCTGTCCACACTATACCGCTGAAAATGTGACCACACACACACACATACACACACACACACACACACACACACACTGGCATGTACTGCAGCATTATGTGCACGACTGAGCTCTAGGCAGTCAGCGGGTGCTTTGAGCCCAAAACCCCAGAGAGCAGTGCATGTCGGACAGTTTATCAAGGATGTACCGCTGGATCGCGTCTCATTATAGTTGTTAAACGTGATATTTAATTCATCTGCTAATCTAACGACTCTTCTGTCTTTTGAATCTATCAGGTAACGTGTCACAACGTCAGTACACTACTTCAATCTTTCACTTTCACGCTTGTACTTTTTTACCAAACTAAGTTTGTCGACGTCATTATAACGACACAGATCACTCTACCTATTCATGCCAGAGTCCCATGGAAAAAGTGATTGACAGGTGGTAATTTGTGTGTAACTTATCTTTATGTATTTAGGATTTGGTTATGGGTAAAACAAAGACCTTGTGGTTCAGTTAGTTGAAACGGGGAGGCTACAAATAACTAATATGTTATGAATTAATTAATTATTCATGAATAATTAATTTACCGCCGCCTACAACAACGATGCTATCATTCATCGCGATGTTTCACATTAGACATTGTACGATGCTAAATTGGTCGACATCGCCCAACCCTGCCACCACGTGGCCGGTATCTGATTGGTTTAGGTGAAGTAGAAGGTGGGAGAGAGCTACCCCCAAATGCACAATAATCTATAAATGCACAGGGGTTGTTGCGCGCGAAGTGAAGAGCATGCGCACATGCACCAGGTTTCAGGCCGGACTATACCAAAAAGCTAAGGAGCTGGTGGTGGAATTCCGGGAGTTTTCCGGGAGACAAAACAATACGAGAGATGGGTCTGAAATACAGGAGACTCCAGGGAAAAACGGGAGTGTTGGCCGGTATGGTTATCTCAAATATTACCAAGGTGGTTACTTTGCTTACAGCTGTAACCAAGGAAACGTTGTTACTCCTGCAGTTCTATACCACCACCTGCTGGAAAAAAACGAATTAGCATTTTTATTCGGCATGTCTAACATTTTATGCCTCATTCACACTAGCAGCGGCTTTGTAGCTGCCTGTCCCTCTGGGTGGCGACCTGCTGCAAACGTAGGTCTACAGCACGAAGAATACAACTGGCCTTTGAGCGAGCTGAGAGAGAGCTCCTATTGGCTGTCGCTCAAGAAAGTCATTTCATTTGCATAAAGTTGAGGGATTTTCAATATTGTCACGTCACGTGCATAGATGGAGGTCGCTGGAAGTTGCTTACTCTCCATTGAATTAAAAGGCCATTGTCAGATGTCGCTTTGTCGATTGTTGCTTTGTCGATTTGTTGCTTGTCGATTTGTCGCTTGGTCGCTTTGTCACTGCAAGTTGCTCGTAGTGTGAATGAGGCTTTAGTCTTTAGTGCTGGTATGTTCCATGTAGCATAATTTCCAAATGTCAGTCAGATTGTTTTTTATCTTCTCCATATTTACAAAATTTGCTATTTTCTATTCACCAACTTCCCTAAATTATGTATGTTGGATTTTTTTGTTTGTTTTTTTGTTGATGTGCATCATGATTAAAGTGCAGTTGTTGTCTCTAATTTGAAACTATTGCAGATTCAGTTAGTGATAAAGCAAATAAATATTTTGGAACAAATCGGAATCAGACATGGAAAAATATGATCTGATAATCACTGGTTCATAGGAAATGCCATAGGGCTCGCTAATCGAAGTCCACAGTAATCGTGCAAGGTCAGTTCTCATCAGTAATTTTCGCACATTAAAAAATAAATAAAAAATTCACGCTGTGTCAGTCATGTTTGCACACTGTCTCCGGAATTTTTGTCTGTCATAAAACATGATTTACTTTTGCATCCATTACTGGCATTTTGAGATTTCAGAGCCACCATACAGTACAAGTGAACATTAAAATGCAGAATAGCATCTGATTTCATTCACTGTGTCTCACAGCACAAAGCATTTCATGACTAACAAAGTGCAGAATACAAAGAGACCGAATATAAAGACTGTGGCAGATGATTGCGGAACAGCTTTGAAAACAGGATAGGTACTAATTTCTGATTTCAGAAGTTATACTTAAGGAAGGGAATTCTCCTTTCTCTCTTTGCAATCTAAGGATGCTTCTTCATTCTTCGGAAAAGTGAAGACAACAAAAAAAAAATCACCCAAAGTATTAATTAGGATGACAACTATTTAAAAAAAACATACAGAAATATGGTGAGCAAGGGCTAACTTTGAATACAGATTCTACAAATGTCCATAGCGGTCTAGAGTTATTAGTGTTGTAGCTGTGATTGTAAGCAAATATTTTAGCTGCTGAACCAAAGACTAGCATGATATTTCATAGTATATTCTTGCCATTTAGGTGGCTCTTTTGGTCGCTTGATTTATTCCTGTGTCAGTTAAACAGAGTTCACAGATCCAGAAATGAACTATAATGACATACCAGAAGAATAATGTGCACCTTTCTACTCTTTGTTTGAAACCTGACACACCTGCATGGCTCAGGTGAAGTCTTGACTGTTTGTCTGTTGTCAGGTTTTGTTTATCCTAGGAGTTGCTCTCGTCTCTCAGCCTCAGACGGATGTTTCATTGTCACTTGTTGACTTTTACTCTATTTCTAAGAGTCACGGTACACAGGTGAATTTGTAAACATGATGTGATTACACAACATTTTGAAAATACTGCAGTTAGTGTAGTTATATATATATATAATCTCTTTCTTATTAACTAGTTCATTATATATCATACTTTTAATGTATGTGTTTCATAGTTATTGCTTTTTTTATATAGTGATTATATATGATGTTATATGCTAATACAGTAAATGACCCTGGACCACAAAACCAAGTGGTAACACTTTAGTTCAAGTAACAATTTACACCAGTTACTACTGGCTTATTATCTGCCTATTATTAAGATATTAACTGTTTATAAGCATTTAAAATTATGATCTTATTTTACATCACCAATCCCACCCAATGACTAAACCCTACTACTTAATACAGTAAGCAGCTAATTAATAGTTTATTAAGCTAAAAGTCTCAGTGAATGATTTAGTAATGGTATGTTAATAGCCTGAATTGTACATTAAAATAAAATGTGACAAACCAAGTCTTAAGTTGCACTAAACAACAATACACTGTATGAGTCAGTTATATTATTTTTTTTATTCCAAAAACTATTATGTAAGTATTAGTAAAGATTGTTCCATAAAGACATTTTGTAAATTTCTTACCATAAATATATAAAAACTTTGTATTTATTTACTAATAATTAAGCACCTAATTTAAATAACTTTAAATTTTATTTTGCTCAATATTCTGATTTATTTTGGTCCCTCAAATGACAGATTTTCAAATCTCTCTGCCAAAGATTGTCCTCTCCTAAAAGGTATACATCAATGAATGCGTGTTCATTCAGCATTTGGATAAAATTATGAAATTTACATCTGCAACTGGTTTTGTGATCCAGGATAACATATATTTTTGTGGATGACGTGTTGTTTCTTTCTTTTTTTTTCCTTTTTTTTTTGGAGCTTTTGTTTGTTTTGAGATTTTTTTTCTGTTTTTTAAAGTACACTTTATTTATTTATTAATTTATTTTGTTAATTTTTTTTTTTTGAGCTTCTTTTTGTTTTGAGCTTTTTTTCTCTTTTTTTCTCAATTACGCTTTGTTCCTTTCTTGTTAGTAGACAGCTACTGTAGCTCATGCATTAAAATAAGTTTTAGTTGATAATCTGCAATGAATGTGATTTATTGCTATTGTAAAGAAATGCCCATTTGCCTACTTGAAGTTTCTGATTCTCATTTAGTATTAATGGCATGTTAATAGCCTGAATTGTACATTAAATAAAGTGTGACAAACCAAGTCTTAAGTTGCGCTTGTATATTTCTGGGAATAGCCAACAATACACGTACAGTATGAGTAAAAATTATATAATTTACAAATAACATTTTTACAATGTAGATTGTTTAAAAGCAGCTTAACATAGAAGTTCTAGTAAATTGAAACTGTGTCAGTCCAGCTTTCATAGTTGAAGTTCAAGTTTCACTGCTGAAAGTCCAAACACAATGTTCCATGAAGACATTTTATAAATTTCTTACCATAAATATATCAAAACTTTATTTTGGTTTGGTAATATTAAAGCACTTAATTTGAAAAAATTTAAATGTGATTTTCTCAATATTTTGATGTATTTTGATCCCTCAAATTACAGATTTTCAAATAGTTGTATCTTGGCCAAAGATTTTCCTCTCCTAAAAAGGTATACATCAATGGAAAGCATATTTGTTTAGCATTTGGATGATGCATACATCTCAATTTCTAAAAATGTACAATTACAACTGGTTTTGTGGTCCAAGGTAACATGTAATATTTGGCACATTTCATGATTTTCTTTTCTTTTTTTTGAGCTTCTGTTTGATTTGAACTCCACTTTGTTTATTTTATTGAAGCTTCTGTTTGTTTTGAGCTGTGTTCTGTTTTTTTAACTACATTTTATGTTCCTTCCTTGTCATGGTAGACAGCTACTGTAGCTCTGCATTAAAATAAGTTTTAGTTGATGATCTGCAATGAATGTGATTTATTGCTACGTTATTGTAAAGAAATGCCCATTTGCCCACTTGTAGTTTCTGATAGCAATAGATGAGAATCAGGAATCACGATTAAATGGAGCGTGTGTATGTGTTTATAAACTGCACTGGAGAGTTTGTTAGAGGCCCTTTTCCTCTTCTTTTTTTTTTTTTTTTTTTTTTTTTTTTGCCTAAGTGTCAGCAAACACTTCAGAGCTCCCGTGTTGTGTTTGGAAAGGAAGTGATGCGGACAATGGGAAGGCGCTGTGTGTTTGTGGAGCTCTTTATGCATGGGGGGGGGTTTAACTGCACTTCCTCCCTCGCTCTGTGAGCTTTTTTTTTTCTCTCAAGGAAAGAAAAATCCCAGGTCACTTTAAATCTATGACTATTTTAATGGAGAACTTTGGCACAGCTGGCACTTTTGACCCCAGTGTGTGTTTATAAACTGTCGTATTATAGGAATGTGCAGATTTTTGGCCATTCAAACCATCATTCTAACAGACAAACACACATGCTCTTCCAGGATGATTTATGACTCTTAAAGTTGACTGGAATTTCTCTATTATTGCCCTGGTGGTGAAAATTGTCATTGTTTTTGCTGTTTTCTTATTGCCATTTCATATTTTGTGAGGCTCAACAACGTTTTGCTGCAGTTCACAGCTCTTTTTTTGTCTTCTGCATTATGATGAATGACTATGCGAGTTTGTCCTGTGCTTTTCATAATATGTATAGTCCAAGAAAAATATTTACTGTTCCTCATCACACAACAAAATCGAATTTTCCTCAAAAATTGGATCTCATAAATTCAAAGGGATGCAAATAATTGCGGAACATATGTGTTTGACTACACCATAAACATCAACCTAAATTGGGTAAAATATGAACAAACAAATGTTGGATTAAATTTTCTTATTTAAATTTAATTAAAATTAAGTGTCAATATTTAACCCAAAATTGAGTAGAAATAAACAAGCATTTTTATTGTAAGATACACTGAAAACAATGATTCATTGTTCATGATTCAAGTGGTTGCAAACAATTGACACGGTGGCTCAGTGGGTAGCGCTGTCGCCTCACAGCAAGTAGGCCGCTGGTTCGAGTCCCGGCTGGGCCAGTTGGTATTTCTGTGTGTAGTTTGCATGTTCTTCCCATGTTGGTGTGGGTTTCCTCCGGGTGCTCCGGTTTCCCCCACAGCCCTAAGACATGCGATATAGGTGAATTGGGTAAACCAAATTGGCTGTAGTGTATTTGTGTGAATGAGGGTGTATGGATGTTTCCCAATACTGGGTTGCAGCTAGAAGGGCATCCGCTGTGTTAAACATATGCTGGATAAGTGAAAGTGAAAAGGAAATTGAATGACTTTAAACAAGTTAATTTAGTGTGTTCAACCTAATTTGTTTGTTTAAATTCATTAAATTGTTTGCAACCACTTACCTTTAAATAATTTTGTAAATCAAATGAATATTTTTTTTCAATATGTTTTTAAAATGTTTTTAATAATAATAATAATAATAATAATAATAATAATAATAATAATAATAACAACAACAACAACAACAACAACAACAACAACAACAACAACTTTTTACTCATTTAATATTCTATTTAAGCAGGTAAGCCAATTAGGTTCTCGTTTACAGTACAATATTAACCTGTCCAAGATATAGCATTTCAATTGAAGCAGTTTTTGTTAACGTTTTGCATAAAAGATGAACATATTAAACAATAAATAAACTGCTGTTTTTCACAACAATTCTTTCACACTAAAACATATTGGGTTACGTATGAACAAACATAACTGTTGAGTTATATTTTTCAATTAAATGTTTAACCTAACATTTGGATTGTTCCATATTTGACCCAAAATGGGGTTAAAACAACCCAGCATTTTTTGAGTGTACCAAGAGTGCCAGTATGAGTGGGGGGGAAACTCAATCTTCTAGGCTTTATTGTTGTTCTGTGTGTGAGAGAGTGTTTTGTTTCATTGCACACGACCCAAACTCATAGTCACGAGACTGCACACTGTCACCCCCTCTTTCCCGAAATACTCACTGCTCATTGGCTTTGTAGAGCAGCAAGAAAACAAACTGCATGTGGTTCCTGTAACACTGCACTGTGGGAGGCATTAGTCAAAGACAGAGGGAGACTGTATAAAATATAAAGCTCTGAGGCTCCTGGCTCTCAGTCCTTCACACTCCTGCTAAAGCCATCAAACTCCAAACGGGGGCTCAGACCAGCGACTTTTATATGAGCACAGCAGTTCTAATGTAACTGAGTGACATTTGAAAAAGTCATGTTCAGGACTTGAGAAGAGATATATATACAAGCTATATATAATATAATATAATATTCATTCATTCATTCATTTTCTTGTTGGCTTTGTCCCTTGCGGGGTCGCCACAGCGGAATGAACCGCCAACTTATCCAGCACAATTTTACGCAGCGGATGCCCTTCCAGCCGCAACCCATCTCTGGGAACTTCCACACACACATTCACACTCATACACTATGGACAATTTAGCTTACCCAATTCACCTGTACTGCATGTCTTTGGACTGTGGGGGAAACCGGAGCACCCGGAGGAAACCACGCGAACGCAGGGAGAACATGCAAACTCCACACAGAAACGCCAACTGACCCAGCCCAGCCGAGGTTCGAACCTGCGACCCAGCGACGTTCTTGCTGTGAGGCAACAGCACTACCTACTGCGCCACTGCGTTGCCTATAATATAATATAATATAATATAATATAATATAATATAATATAATATAATATAATATAATATAATATAATATAATATAATGTAATATAATGTAGTATAACTATCACAGCAATGCTAGTACATAGTCATATTGCAGTGTTACTCGTGTGATATTGCATTTATACAACAGTTTGATGGCATAAGTGTGTAATTAAAAAATCAACCATGGAGTGCTAAAAAAGTGTCTGAAATATACATTATGTGGTCCAACAGCTGCAGTATTTGTCATGCTATAGTGAGTTTAGTCCTCTGAATGGCACTCGCTGTGGATGAATTGATACATGCGTTAAATGGCTAAAACAGTGCTGATACTAATAGATTATCACACTTTTGTCAGCTTATCATATTTGAGAACCAGAAAGAACTGTTGTATATTTTTATTTTATTTAAATTAAATTTAATTAAATTAAATTAAATTTAATTTTATTTTATTTTATTTAAATGTTTTTATTTAATTTAATACTTATATTGATTTTGATGTTGATATTTATATTGTTATTTATGTTTATATTGATTGTAATTTATTTTGATGTAAATTGTATAAAAAAAATTGTTATTTTGTTAAATTGTTAAATTGTTTCTTTATTGTTGATGTTTATTTTGGGTTTTTTTTTAATTTATTTTAGGTATTTAATATATATATTTTAATATTGTTTATTAGTTTGAAATTATTTGTAAAAGTAAATAATTTATTATCTTTAAAATAATGTATGTTTATTTAAAGTTTTTTAAATGTTATTTATTTAAATGTTTTATCAGTTTTATCTCTTATACATAATACTAAACTTGTACTTGTGAATGTATAACAAACATCACACATTATTACAAAACTTACATTTTCAGTATATGCAAATGCATATACTTGCTTTAATCTGCTAAATATTAATATGTATATACGAATGACGGGAATGGATCTGCTCATCCCTAATGGCTGTGTTAGTGAAACCTGTTTGTAACCACTCTAACCATTATTATTTTATCATGTATGTTTTTGTTTTTACAATCGTGTTTGGTTCGGCTAATGGAGCACAAATCACTGACCGCTCTAGCACTCTCTGCAATAACGTGCGGTTCAATTGAAGAGAGCCTGCACAGTTTCAGTTAGCATTTCAGACTATTACAAACCATTTGCTGCGACTGTAAGGATCTTAAAACACTCTTCACAAATGCTAGCAGCAGTGTATTCAGGTTTTTGTGCAGGAAGAAAATGGCTGTCATTTTTAAGCTGCGGCTCAGTGTCTGAAACGAACATGACGTCCCCCCTGCTGTGGCCCATCGGTCTGGAAGATCCCATCATCATCACGCAGGATGATAACTTGTGGCAGATACCTCTAGACAGGCTATTTTTATTATTTATTTATTTTTTTTATTATGTATAATAATTTTTGAAGAAGCCTGAATTTCTACTTCAGGATCTTTTGTCTGATTGTGGAGTTGAGAAAGGCTTCAGTTTGATGAAGAAGATTTTGTTGTAGATTAAGCATGTATTCCCACAGTTTATTTGTTCATAATGAGAAATATATGATATAATGCACTGAATTCTTCAGAAAATGAATGAATGATAAACAGCTGTATAACAGAGCTGTTCTTTATGCTGTATGAGGTGTTTACTGTTCATATTAATATTTAATTATAAATATTATAATTACCTTTTAATTATTAATATATTCTAGTGTCGTTATTTTATTAAAATTACAAAACACAAACGAGCTATGGGTATTTCTACGTTTAATTACGATATCAATACCATATTACCATATAAATATACGGGATGCATTTCAGTGTCTGCTACTTTTCCCTGTGACATTAAATATGTGTGCCTCTGTTGCCTAGCAACTTCCTGCTAACAAAATTACAACTTCTGTTGGCAAAAACATAACTTTACTTCAAATATGTCTTTTAAAAATGGTGTATTCAGTGCTGCGAATAAGCCTTCTCCCCTGCTTGTGAAAATGAAAGTGGCAGGCAGATATTCGCAGGTGAACCAATAGCCTAACTATTAATTTATAGGCTGTATTACCAAAAAGATCATATTTTTAGGGTGATGACTTAATTAAATAGGACGACAGACATTCAAAGCTTAATTTTAGTATCTCAATAGAATCTTTGAATGTAAATATGTAAACATACAACCAGAATTCTATAACTTGTCTACTAGAATTACCATAGTGGTCATTCTGACCGTTCTCATATAGTAAGACGTACTATATAAGGACGGTTTAGAATGACCACTATGGTAAGTTATAGATTTCTGGTAGTTCCAGTGTTGATAATTGCTCAATTTCTTTTATTTAACCATGTAAATAGTTACATTTTAAAACAATGTTCACAATAGTTTTTGCTGTGGTGCTCAATATCACAGTGCTTTCTCTGCATCAATTTGATGTCAGCTATTAATTTATTGCTGTGATTACCATGTTCAAATACCATATTTAAAATGGAGCCATCGAATTACCCTAATAACATTCAAATTGGCATGGTTGTACTTGTACAATGATGTATATTTTTTGGAAGTGTAATGAGCTCACGCTCCTGAAATGCCTGTTCCCCCCAATTTATTTATTGATCAATTGATTTATTGTTTAATCATTTTGTTTGTGTGCATGTCTCAGTCTGGTTGCAGTGGTAATCCAGCTGGACAGACTCACACAGACCCTCTTCAGCTCGGCAGGATTAGCAGTGGAGACTCACAACACAAAGCTGAGCATTTGGCTTTGGCTCACTGTGGGACAGTGTCTGATTTCTGGCACACTTTTAGAGTGTGTCATCCGTCCCACTGCAGTTGTTTAGGTCTCAGACAAATATCAAGGAGATAAAGAAAACACAGCTATATCATACTCATCCCCTCTCTGAACCAGACAGACAGACAGACAAACAGACAGATGGACTGCTCTCTTGACAATTATGACTGAAGCCTGAAGACTACTTCCAAACTCTCTTTGTTTAGCAAATCTACTAACAATCTAAGTTTTAATGAGCAAATGTGGTTTACAGTAGCATGGTATTCACATGATATTTCTTATTATAGAATTTTACTTTTCTTATGGAATTTTTTTTATTTATTTTTTTAACTAGATTGTTCTAGTAAACGCATCCATAAACCCCACGGACATTAACCAGTGTTGAAAAAAAACAAAATGAATGAAGAATGAGAGAACCCAGTCCAGGAGACTTGAAACAAGCAGAATTTTCTTTATTGAGACATGTTGGTTAATATGCAGTCAAACAGCAATATACAGCATCTTCAAGAAGTCCACGAGTCTGCAAGAGCCTTTCAGGTGTCTCTTACAAGGCCTGCACAGTCTGCATTTTTTCTAAAGTCTGCAAGCAAGTCTAAAACGTGTCTAAAATATGATTTTAGGAGGAGGGTAGTGGCTAGGTTGAGATGGCTAAACAAAGCATGTAAATGAAGTATTGGAGTCAGCAAGATATATTGCATTTCTCCAATCCAAATCTCATCATCATATTAGTATCCATTCATGATACATTTTAACATGCAAATGAAGTACTGGTGTCAGAACCCCTCCTGCCACTTAACCAGCTTGAAAATGTTACAATTATTACAACAATAATAATAATAATAATAAATACATAAATAAAAAGAGAAACAATAAAAAATAAATAAGTATATATAAATACATGTAGTCACTTCCCAACAGTGAAAAGATAGTAAATATAGATAATAATAAATATAAAAAAAAAAAAAAATGGAGAAAAGCATAAATTAAGTAACTTCAATTAAAATATTAGTAGGACCTTGCTTAATATTGTCAACATAATCGATTAAAGGGTGCCATATTTTATAGAACAGGTTCTCTTAAAGAGTATCTAATTTTTTCAAGGTAAAGACGAGCCATCATCTCTTTGGTCCACTGAATAAAGGTGAATGGGAGGGGATCATTCCATTTAAGCAGAATGCTGTTTGTTTGATTTGTTTCTTGTTTTTCTTTTCTTCTTTTTTCCACAATGTCAAGCAATGTTTGTTTGACTGAAAGTTTAAGGCAACGTCTACACTAATCCAGATAAATTTGACACCTCAAAATCACTCATATCCACACTGTCACTTTCAATTCTTTCTGAAAATATCCATGAGTATGAGTGAAAATGAGTGAAAACTCTTTCGTTCGTGTACTGCACATGTGCACAGACTTGTACTAGCCACATATTCTCCTGCTATTTATTTACTTTCCATCTCTTTGAAACTTTGCTGCAAAATGTATGGTTTGTAACTATTTTTGTCAGCTTCCGCAGCTGAACAATAACTCTCAATAAACATACTGTGTCCTTTGAAGAGAGGCATTATGGAGAATGTACAAATTGACTCTATTCTTTTAATAAGGCCGTCAAAACAGACAGCATCCAAAACATCTGCTTTACAATAGGTGTGTTCGACTTCATGCAGCACTGCACAGATCGATCAAAATCTGTCTTAAAGCGTTGCATGCCGGTTAGAAATGTTGTCCGGATAAATGCTGCGCCGACGCCACGTGACTGTCACATGTGGCATCAAAGTACTGCAACAGCACTCCGAGATTAGGCGATCGATTCAGGTTGCTGCCGGAATTGGTGTTAGTGAGGCCAGCAGGGGGCACTCAATCTGTAGTCTGTGTTGGTACTAACGCCCCAGTATATTGATGGAGACTCTATACTGCTCAGTGAGCGCCGTCTTTCAGATGAGACATTAAACCGAGGTCCTGTCTCTCTGTGGTCAATAAAAATCCCAGGATTTCCTTCGAAAAAGAGTTGGGGTTTAACCCCAGCATCCTGGCCAAATTTGCCAACTGGCCTCTGTCCATCAAGGCCTTCTAACCATCCCCATATCATAATTGGCTTCATCACTCTGTCATCTCCTCTCCACCAATCAGCTGGTGTCTGGCGCAATATGGCTGCCATCGTGTCATCCAGGTGGATGCTGCATACTGGTGGTGGATGAAGAGATTCCTCCCAAAAATGTGTAAAGCACTTTGAGTGTCCAGAAAAGCGCTATATAAATGTAAAGAATCATTATTATTATCCATTACGAAATTGACACACAATGGTTTCTTTAATTCTGTATTTGTCTCTTGTTGTATTTTAATCAGTTGACACAGCTAATGGGAAAGCATAAATACAAGCAAACACACCCTCCTCATCCATCACAAACTGCACAAGTGTGTTGCTCGGCTCTCAAAGAGTGTACACAGACCTCCACTTCTCAAGTTTTTCAGTTTTTTTTTTTTTTTTTTTTTCGTGCATATTCCGTCATTGCACTTGAAGAGTGTCACAAATATGTCAAATCAATAATGACTTTGAAATAATCCAGTTGAATAAACCACAGAGATTTGGCATCTGCTGCTGAAAGGAGGATTTCCAGCACTGGTAGCTGAAATCAGACTTCAGCATTATTAAAAAATACAAATAAAAGAGATTGATAGATCCTTCTACTGCTCCACTGCAGATGCCATTTTTCACCGTCCCAACATTCACTCTAAGTTTCTCATTAGTTTGTGTGTCAGCTTTTCTGCAGACATCAGGACCTCATTAAAGCGTATGTCCAAGTATGAGACGGTGCTTTGGGGAACAGCGTGAGTCTCGTCACTCTCGTGCTTAGACACGGTTCACTCGGCAAACAAAGCTCGCTACACTGACTAACGTCTTCTCTGTTCTTCATCAGCCTCAGGATAAGGTCATCCTGCTCTTCCTCTTTCATATTTATTCACAAACTCCCGCATGCCTCAATCCATCTTGGCTTGACTTTTTGCTACCACATATGTCTGTGCTAATGTAAACAAATGTAACATTGTTGCTTCATACTCGAATTGGAAAAACTGAAACTTGGCTCTAAATTAGGGCTGCGCAATATTGGAAAAATCTGACATTGCGATATTTTGTTTTGCCACGATATATATTGCGATATGAATGTAATTTCACCAGCTGATTTGAATAGCTCTATTTGGAAAGATTTCATTAATTTAATTGACTGGGATGATTAAGTCTTTTTCTATAGAGTGTTTTCTATGCGTAAATTGAGCAATCAATATAAATTAACAGTGTCATCACTGTATAAATATTTAAAAAATAATAATATTTAATAATCACTTCATCTTCATTCTTAAATAAACCATAGTATCCTTCCATGTGACTATTGCAGATACACACATTGGGATTTTGATGCTTAAACTTTTAAAATATTGAGCTCAATATATTGTTTAGCCCTACCCTAAATGTAAATAAAAATATATATTAATTGTTATTGAAGTATAGTCTTTTACAAGCTAAACACAATTGGTATTATATAAATATACAGTATACAGTTGAAGTCAGAATTATTAGCCCCCCTTTGAATTTTTTTCTCTTTTTTTAAATATTTCCCAAATGATGATTAAGAGAGCAAGGAAATTTTCACAGTATGTCTGATAATATTTTTTCTTCTAGAGAAAGTCTTATTTGTTTTATTTTGGATAGAATAAAAGCAGTTTAAAAAATTTTGAACACCAATTTAAGGACAAAATTATTAGCCCCTTTAGGCTATTTTTTTTCCCGATAGTCTACAGAACAAACCATCGTTATACAATAACTTGCCTTATTACCCTAACCTGCCTAGTTAACCTAATTAACCTAGTTAAGCCTTTAAATGTCACTTTAAGCTGTATAGAAGTGTCTTGAAAAATTTCTAGTAAAATATTATTTACTGTCATCATGGCAAAGATAAAATAAATCAGTTATTAGAAATGAGTTATTAAAACTATTATGTTTAGAAATGTGTTGAAAAAAATTGCTCTCTGTTAAACCGAAAGCGGGGGAAAAAATAAACAGGAGGGCTAATAATTCAGGGGGGATGATAATTCTGACTTCAACTGTATATTGTTCATCACACTGTTCTTCACAGAACATTTCCATGTTTGGTCGGCCAGAATATACATATTTAAATAACTAGTTTGCCCAATCAATAATTTTGTCATTAATTAACAACTTTGTTCATCTTCAGAACACAAAATTAAGGCATCCTTAATGAAATCTGAGAGCTTTCTGGCCCCACATAAAGAGCAACTTATACTAAATAGTCCCAGTCCTAAAAAGGCAGTAAGGACATCTGTAAAATATGTATCTGTCACATTGGTGGTTGAACTGTAATAATGCTAGAATACTTTTTTGTGTGCAAAGAAAACAAAAATAACTTTATTCAACAGTTCTTTACCTCCAAGTCACTGTCTTCTGCCTTTATCGAGAGTATCATGACATATTTATGATCAAATGATTATGATAACAAAGTGGACATACTTTTAAGAATCAATTTAAGTGATAGCACAACTGTAATACCCTAGTGTTATTTTAATATCATTGAATTGCAGTTGCTGCATTGTTTTATGAATAGTTTGAATAATTATTTAGTACTAATGTTTATTTTATTACTATCATCATCATTATCATTATTATGTTTTTTATACTTGGTATTGAGTTAGACTAAATTAAATTGAGAAATAATAAATATTTCATTAAGCAACCAAGAAACAGAAATGTGCGCACATCTAGGATTCTCAAAGGCAGGTGCTCGATCAAAAACAAACACAGTAGCAAAAGATTAAAAGAAAATCGGCACACTGCCACTTTAGCTCTCAAAAAATGGTTATGTCGCAACGTTTTGACCTACATGATTTTCATCAGGTTAACCCGATGAAGACCATGGACCATGTAGGTCGAAAGATGTGACAATAACATTTTTTGAGAGCTAAAGTGGGCATTGTGCCGATTTTCTTTTGATCTTTTGCTAAATATTAAATATTACTAATATTCTATAATGATATAATTTTTTTATTTTATAATATAAATATAGAAGTCACACAGTGGCTCAGTGGTTAGCACTGTTGCCCCACGACAAGTAGGTCGCGTGGGTTCGAGGCGGTTTTCTCCAGGTGCTCCAGTTTCCCCCACAGTCAGAAAGACATGCGATACAGGTCAATTGAATAAACTAAATTGGCCGTAGTGTCTGTGTGTGAATGGATGTTTCCCAGTGATGGTTGCAGCTGGAAAGGCATCCGCTGCGTAAAACATATGCTGGATAAGTTGGCGGTTCATTCCGCTGTGGCGACCCCAGATGAATAAAGGGGCTAAGCCATAATATTCTTTTATAATGTTCCTCGTTTCTAATATTATTTTAAATATTTCTAATATCCTCTTGTAAAAGCACAACTGTAGTAATCTTGTCTTATTTTAGTATCATTGAATAGCAGTTGCTGCATGGGTTTATAAATAGTTTGAATGATTATTACTTTTATCATCATTATTATCATTATTATTATTATAGTAATTATTATTATACTTTAATTTGTATTGAGTTTAACTAATGAAAATGAGAAATATTAAATATTTCCCATTCACACAAAGAACAATATTTAGAATAGTGATATATTATTATATTTACTGTATATCTAGCCTGTCCTGATGTTTTCTTTGACTTTAGGAATATATATTTTGCCATTTTAAATGTACAGATTTGTAAATTTAATTTTTGTATGATTTGTTATTGCCTTTATAAGTGTTTATTTAAATTTTAATCATGTTTTTTATATATATATTTTTTTTTTTTATTTAACTATTATAGTTTATTAATTGTTTAGAATGTCTAGCGGTTCTCAAGCTAACTCACCCTTGATAGTGCATTGTGCAATAAACGTATCTCTGTTTAACTGTGAGGCCACTCATTTGAGAGTGCTTAGTAGTTCAAGTGGTATCACTGTTGCATGAAATGTGAAAGGTCTTGAATTTGAATCTCAGATTAGCTTAACATTTGGAAAACTAACAACCTTGTGGGGGTGCATTTGGTTGCATTTTATTTGACTTGATCAGCTTTGACCTCAGTTGAATGCTTAACATTTCATTTCTCCGTTTATTGTTGAGCATTTATTGGGTGCAGTACTACTAGTAATATATTTGTGTATCTCTGCCAAATGCAATACAGCACCACATTAGCAGTAAACATGCACCGGTGCTGCCTCAGCAAAAGGTGCATTGAGTGAAAAGAAGAATATGTGCCTGTGGATGTTGATTTGAAATGCATGTGTGCAGATACAACCCCCCAGATTAAGACATGTGTTTCTCATTTGTGTGACCTCAGCAGAGATCACTTCTGAATGTGCAGAGGCCCACTTTCACACAACTGTAGATATCTATCTATCTATCTATCTATCTATCTATCTATCTATCTATCTATCTATCTATCTATCTATCTATCTATCTATCTATCTATCTGTCTATCTGTCTGTCTGTCTGTCTGTCTGTCTGTCTGTCTGTCTGTCTGTCTGTCTGTCTGTCTGTCTGTCTGTCTGTCTGTCGTTTTGTCGTTCTATCTGTCTATCTGTCTGTCTGTCTATCTATCTATCTATCTGTCTGTCTGTCTGTCTGTCTGTCTGTCTGTCGTTTTGTCGTTCTATCTGTCTGTCTGTCTATCGTTTTGTCGTTCTATCTATCTATCTATCTATCTATCTATCTATCTATCTATCTATCTATCTATCTATCTATCTATCTATCTATCTATCTATCTATCTATCTATCTATCTATCTATCTATCTATCTATCTATCTATCGTTCTATCTATCGTTCTATCTATCTATCGTTCTATCTATCGTTCTATCATTCTATCGTTCTGTCTATCATTCTGTCTATCACTCTATCTATAGTTCTATCTATAGTTCTGTCGTTCTATCTATAGTTCTGTCATTCTATCCATCGTTCTATCTATCGTTCTATCATTCTATCTATCAATCTGTTGTTCCATATATCTACAGATCCACCATCATTCTATTATTCTGTCTGTTTTTTTGTCTTTGTGCCATTCTATCAAACAATTTGTATGAAGACATGGGTATTACAATGTTAAGGGGCTTTATGAGGACATGTCCTGTGTCCTTGTAATTCAAAACTGTTAAAAATCATACTTAATGGGGTCTTTTCACATGCAAAATGGTTGGGTTTATGAGTAGAGTTGGGTAAGGCCACATTGTATAATAAGTGGTTTTTAGAGTATCAAATACATTACACTAGTGGTTCCCAATTCCAGTCCTTGGGACCCCCTCCTCCTGCACATTTTGTATGTCTTCCTTACTTGACACAGCTGATTCAGATCATCAACTTGAGGGTCCCGAAAGCTGGAATTGAGAACCACTGCATTACGCCAATGAAGAGTCCTCATAAACCATTATGGGTGTGTGTGTGTCTGAGTCTTAGGGGTTTTTACATTTTTAATATTTGAAAGGACTTCGAAGCACAGACTGAAAAGCATGTGGCACAGTGAAAGGGGAACAGGATTGTCAAAACATCTCAGCCAAGAGCTGAACCCACGAGCACCATACTGCTATATGTCTGCTATATGCTAACTACAAGGCCACTGTTGGCTATTTCTCTAAACTTTTGAATGAATTAATCATTTATTCATTCATTTATAAACTTGTAACCACTTTTCCAACATTTAACCAGTCATCCTACTGGTCTTTAATATGTTTTTTGAATATCTACTCATGTTTGTTAGACTATTGTATATGGTGGTGCAAGTTTATTATTTATTTGTTTGTTCATCCATTCATCTGTTCATCAATCCACTTTTTCATCCATCCATAAATGCTTCTGTCCACTTTTTCATCCATACATAAATGCTTCTGTCCACTTAATGCTTAATCAGTATATCCATCCGTCAATCCATCTGTCCATCCATCATTCTATTCGTCCATTAATCTATTTATTAATCATCTATCCATTCACCCATCATTCTATGCATCTATCCATGACTCTATACATCCATCCACCAGTTACACACTAAATCCATCCAGCCATCCAGACAAGCTCTAAATGACAGATTCTATTCTATTGTCAAACACTTTGCTTAGTTGAATGTGGAAAGTGAATTCAGCACCAAGATGCAGCGGGGAAATAATTTAGTTGAAATCATCACCTTCAGTAGCAGCAGAACATTGTATGTCTTTCTCCTGTGCTTACACACACACACACACACACACACACACACACACACACACACACACACACACACACACACACACACACACACACACACACACACACACACAGAGCTCATACATGAAGTGGTAATTAGCAGCATCAGGGTGTGATCCCTGTGCAGTGTGGGTGTTGAGTGAGGCCTAAAATAATCCAGTGAAGAATGACGAATCCCACGAATGAAACTCATTATCAGCTGCAGCGTTCCAGCAAGCCGAAGCCTCTGTGTACCTGAAACATATAATCACAGGCTTGCAAAAATCCCCTCAATAACTCTTTGTCTAGACTTCAGAGCCGATGTGCTATGAACATCAGCCGAGCTGCTTTTTCAAAGAGATCACACGTTTGGAGATTCAGCAGTGATATGCAAAGGAGTTAGAAAGTGATTGTATGTGGTTACAAATTGTATTTATAGATTCAAACACAGTGACGACTGTTATGTTGCTTTCAGGTTTTGTGGAAAATAGCTACCAAAAATGACATGTTTCTTTTTTTATATAACTGAAATGACAAATACTTTTAGAAACTAATGTAAAAAAACTGTCACTTGGGGTGCTACCTTTTCAGAAGGTAATTCTTAAAAATGTTTACAGCTTTGTACTAAAATGGCATCAGTATAAATCCTTGAGGTACAAAAGTGTACCTTTGAAAAGGTAGCACCCCGGTGACAACTTTTGAACCTTTTATTTCTGAAAATCTACATGGTGTTTTCAGTAGTTTGTTCAATTTTTTCCTTGCTTGAATTTCTTGATTTTCTTTATTTATTTATTGTATATTTTTTATTTTATTTTATCTTATTTTATTTTTTTTACTACCAAACCAGCAAGTGGAGCTCATAGAATCGTTTATTCAGGTAATGATTATGCAAAAAAAATAGGTAATAAATGTTTTTTTCTAATTAAATATAATTTTAGCAAAAAAAAAAAAATGTCAAGGTGCAAATTTTTTAACTTAAACTATGAATTTCTGAAAATCTACAAATACAGATATTCTAGTTCCTATTTGCTTTCATCATTTTTCTTGTTTTAACTCCTGCCAACACTATTTATTTTCGGTTCTCTGTTTTGAGTCTTCACCTTTTGGGATGGTCCAGCCCAGGGGTTCTTAAACTCGGTCCTGGAGGTCCGATGTCCTGCAGATTTTAGCTCCAACATTGTACCTTTTATTTCTGAAAGTCTACATGGTGTTTTCAGTAGTTTGTTCAGTTTTTTTCCTTGCTTGAGTTTCTCACAGTTCTGTTTTGTTTTGCTCTCCCCACAGATTTCTCTTTAGCCCAGTCCAGAGCAGTGCAGTCATGTTCAGGAACAGTCTGAAGATGCTGCTTGGCGGCAAATCCAACCGCAAGAATCGAAACAGTGGTAAGTCCTCTTTGTAGTATCAGAAGCTTCACTGCAACTGAACATCAGGATGTGCCTTTATTATATGTTGAAGTGGACATTTGTTAGATGATTATATTATTATAATCATCTGACTATATTTCTTGAAAAATATATATATACACAGTATTGCACAGAGGCGATTTTGAAGTCTACTCACAGTGTAGGAGTCTTCATGTTGACTGTTGACAGAATGGCTTTAAAGAAAATTTTGTCATCATTCACTCATCATTTTCCTGCGTTTTTTTTAAGGGTTATTTTGAAAGTGCTGGATACCTGTAACCACTGACTTCACCGACTGATAATACTGTATTCGTTTTTCATATGGAAGTAAGTGGTTACAGGTTTCTAACATTTTTCAAAATATATATTTTTTTGTTTTTAACAGAAAAGCTAATTCATGAATGTATAGAACCACTTGAGAGTGTGTAAATTGTGAGTAAATTTTGGTTTTGTGTGAATTATCTCTTTATCGGGTTTAGAATTGATTCAGGCTGATTAATTACCATTTGGATTTAAATGTAATTCTCACTTGATGTAAATTCAATCCCTCTGATCATATCTAATACTTGACAATTACAGTGGCCAACCCCTGATACAAGTACATTATAATTTATGCATGTTCTTAAAGTCTTTACTCAAGCTAGTAACCCAGAAATCTGTTGTGTCAGACAGAAGGAAGTGTGTGAAGTCACGAGAGCCTGCTGTTGCAGTCACGCTGTCGCTCCGCTTGTGTGCTGTTTACAAACCTAAAAGCTCAGGCCTGGCACTTGAGAAGTGGAGGTCTGTGTACACACTTTGAGAGCCGAGCAACACACTTGTGCAGTTTGTGATGAATGAGGAGGGTGTGTTTGCTTGTATGTATGCTTTCCCATTAGCTGTGTTTGCAGGCTGAATTTCACTGGACTGGATGGACATCCACAGTTGCGGACTTTTGTTTACTGCAATGTGCTGTATATTCGTTCAAACAAACACATACTTTCTTCACCTCAAGTCTGCCTGAATGTCCCATAAAGTTTTAGTCAAACAAGTGGCAAGTCTGACTCAGCCAACAGACCAGCCATTCACCTCGGTGAGATGTGTATCAAAGGGACCTCACACTTCCCAGAAAGACCGCCTGTCTTCAAATGGAGACTGTAGTTGAAATTCATGCTATTTTGGTGCTGTCTTGAGTCAAGAAAATCTTCAGGGACTCTAGCTCTCCTTTGAGGTTAAAGAGGCCAGTTTAGTTTTGTTCCAGTGCACTTTGGGGTGTCATTACTGTCATGGGTGTTTATAAATATGAAGCCATTTGAGCAGCCCCATTGAAAAAAATGACAGAAGTATACAGCATTAGAAAGCGTCATTGAAGCATGCAGAAGCTGCACTGATGGCCTCATTAAGCAAAGTACAGTATATAAAAGTTAACAGTGAATGAGAGTAAGCAGCTTAATGGAAAATACTGAATCAAGTTGGTGATTTAAAGGGTGTCCTCACACTTTTTAATGTAGTTTGGTTGTTTTGGCTAAGTTGATTCATTACTTTTAAGAAGTAATAGATTACAAATTACTGATTACTACTAGAAAATTGTTATCTGATACTAATTACTTAATGTAAAAAGTAATCAGATTACTAATTACTTTATTTTGGAGTTACTTTTAAAACATATACAAATATACCTATAAAAATACAAAATAATCTGCAGCTCTTTCATTAATTTAATATTCATTTAACATTACAATGGGTTGATCACAGCAGTGTGACATATTCAAAATACATAGAGTTCGCCCAAAACTTAAAATTCTTCACTTGTTCCAATCCTGTTTGTCTTTTCTTTTTCTTTTTATTTACACAAAAGAGTACTGGATATCTGTAGACATTGACATCCATAGTATGCAAAAGCATTGCAGTGTTTGTCTGAGGTAATTAGTCTACCTAAATGTGTATATTCCAAAGTATGAAACTTATCGGTCAGTTCTTGTCACGTGATTCAAGTTTTTTAACTGGCTGAGACTGGGAAATGCGAGTGCACACAATATGCGCTCTTAATATGTGCGCGCACAAAAGACGCGATTGGTAAACGGCCCCATAAGCAGCTTCGCTTCTCTTCACATTCAGAAGATACCTTCAGTCACGATCCTGCATAAAAATTCAATTTAGCCTGGTTAGGCTGAGTTAGGTCGCCGTGTTTTTTGGGCACCGGTGTCCTTCTTGGTTACGAGTATTGTCAAATGCTTTCTATTCAAGTGCTTGAAGAAGTTGCTGGTTGAGTTAAAAGTAGTGGAAAGTTCTTTAGAGACTGGACATAGACTGCATTTCACAGCAATATTTTAGTTTTTACGCTCAATAAAATTAATCAATTAAGTATTGTCTGTATTTCCACTTGAAGAAGCAAACACTCGACAGCAGTCATTTCAGCTCGCGTTCTTCAGCAGTTAAAAAGCACATGCTTATTAATTGCCATTGCAGCAGAAAATGTGATTTAAAAGAAACATTTTTTTCTTCTCAAAACTATATTTGCAACGTAAGTAACGCAATTACATTGACTTTAGTAACTGTGTAAAGGTGTTTGTGAAGCTTTTAAACGTGTAAAGGAGTGAAAACAGTGGTGGCAATTCCTATGTCACATACAGTACACGAATGCAGATCTGCTGCAAGTACAGTAGATGCATTTCTGACCCCGTTTTGAACTGCAGTTGGCAACGTGAGGAAAATCCAGTCTTTTCAGTGATCTCTTTTGTTTGCTTATTTGCTGTGCATCAGAGTTCAGATAAAGCATTCACACCAATTCAAATAATTTACCCTAATAGAACAATAATAAAAATTGTATTTTAATTGAATCAAACATGCCAAGTGTTGCATTTGCAGAAGGCATCGTTTACCTGTTATTCATTTAATTTTATTTACTGGACTTGTTTTACCTATTGTAGTTTCTGGCAGTGATCCCAGCACAATTGTGTTGTAATAAAGAGAGAACAAGTTACTGATGGACATTTTAATATGTGAATGATTTTTTTATTATACACTACCTGACAAAAGTTTTGTTGTCGATCCCAGTTGTAAAAGCAATAGTAACTTGACTTCTAGTTGATCATTTGGAAAAGTGGCAGAAGGTAGATTTTTCTGATGAATCATCTGTTGAACTGCATCCCAATCATCATGAATACTGCAGAAGCTCTATTCGAACCCACATGGACCCAAGATTCTCACAGAAATCAGTCTGGTGAAGGAAAAATCATGGTTTGGGATTGCATTCAGTATGGGGGTGTGCAAGAGATCTGCAGAGTGGATGGCAACATCAACAGCCTGAGGTATCAAGACATTTGTGCTGCCCATTACATTATAAACCACAAGAGAGGGCAAATTCTTCAGCAGGATAGCGCTCCTTCTCATACTTCAGCCTCCACATCAAAGTTCCTGAAAGCAAAGAAGGTCAAGGTGCTCTAGGATTAGCCAGCCCAGTCTCCAGAAATGAACATTATTGAGCATGTCTGGGGTAAGATGGAGGAGGCATTGAAGATTAATCCAAAGAATCTTGATGAACTTTGGGAGTCCTGCAAGAACACTTTCTTTGCCATTCCAGATGACTTTATTAATGTTATTTGAGTCATTGCAGAGGTGTATGGATGCAGTCCTCCAAGCTCATGGGAGTCATACACAATATTAATTCTTTTTCCACTGAACCATGACTTTATATTCTATACTGTACAATATTTCTGTTAAGTGACAAAACATTTGTCTAAGCAAAGTCAGACCTTACTGTCCTAATTAAATAATTAAAAATCAAGGCATGATCATATTTTATTTAGGTAAAATAAGCGTAATCTAAAGGCCTTTGCTTGTAATATAAGCCACTTCAGATACCAAATGATCAACTAGAAGTCAAGTTATTATTTGTTGTTTCTAAATAGTGGATAGGCAACAAGACTTTTGTCTGGGTTTGATGGGTTTGCCTACAACAATCATGCAATTTAATCTTCATTCTCAGAATTTACCATTGAAATCCACAATTGGCACTTGTGACTGTAATAATACAGAATTCATTTCTCAAGCTATATAATTTTCCCTTGATAATGAATAATTAATGTTTTGCAGCTTATCCAATTCATTAAAAGCAGTATGAAGCAGTTCCTGTCAACGTTTGCAGTAAAGCAAGTTTCTGGGTTAGAAGTGTCAAGTCCAGAGTCCCATAGACTTGAGATCTAGATTTACTCCAATCCTATTGTCCTCTTTAAAATCGTTACTAGGGAATTTTCAAATAACCCTAGACATCATTTCTCAATCTTCGCAGAAGACGTGTCCTGTTGTTGTGAGGCCCGTGGGTTTTTTCTGTTTTGTATTACAGCTGTATTGTTGTGCTCGTCTTTGATCTCGTCTTCAGACTGGAGGTTTTGTCGTACAGTAATAGCTCTTTTCACTCGGCATGTCTCCCCGTATCCTGCAGTGCTACATATGTGGAGTGCCTGTGTAGTCGCTGGTGTCATTTATTTCATTCCTTCCTGCTTTTCTCTTTTTTTTTTTTTTTTTTTTTGTTAGTATTCAGCCTGATGCAAATGCAGCTCTCGGCTGAATATATTTGCCATAAATTAGATCTGCACAGCCAGCAACTTACAGAGCACAGCAGAGGAACTGAGCTCCATGGTGGAGAAAAAGCACATGTCGCGGGGCGATTGATGGTTAGCCTCTAGACCTTTCAAACACCGTGAGCAGAATCCTAGCGGTCTTAAACAGCTGCCAGCAGCACTGACCCATGAGTCCCAGTGTGGTTTGAATATGATGAAAACCACACTGCCATATTTTGTCTGCAGCGTGTCATTGCGCTGGCTGATTTTGATACACGGGGTTATAGCAGGTTTGATTAGTGTAATTACTCATATGCTGACAGAACAGAACAAATGAATGCTGAGTAATGCTGAAATTGTAAGATTGAAGTTATGTATGGTGAAAATCATATCTGTCTATTTTAATTGGGCAAATTTGTTTCAGGATTAACACCAACACAAAAACTGCAAGTCACTCTTTAGGGTGGAAAAACAGATTCCTTAGTCTGCCTGTTTTCAGAAAGAAAAAAAATCCTTCATCAACGCATAAATATGATCTTGTTCCGCTAAAGAAGTCATAACTGTACACTTTTGAAAATTGAGATGTATGCGTTATCTGAAATCTGAATGAATTACCTTCCATTAATGTGTACTTTATGATGCTTTATATGCAATATTTGGAAGAGATCAAATTATTTGAACCTCTGTAATCTGAGGCTTCCAAAAGTCATTCAAAAGTCATTCAAATGAAGCTCTTTCACTACACATTTACAATAGGAAATTTACAAAATACCTTCATGGAACTAATGAAGATACTAATATCCTAATGATTTGTGGCATAAAGGAGAAATCTATAATATTGACCCATACAATATATTCAATGTACATACATTGACCCTCAGTGGGGTCAAATTTTTTGCTAATGTTAGCTTGTGTAATACATCCTTCAGTCATTTATGTATTTATTTAAATTACTTTTAATTTATTAAGAAAACTTATTTAAGTTTTCAGTGTTTTGAGGGATATTTAGTGTATTCTGACCAAGCGGCAACCTCCCACTCGCCCTCGTTAAGCAAATACGGAAGTATCAGATTTATCAGATTATATGGCATGCTGTGTGCACTTAATTGTGCTCACAAACCATTCATGTGGCCTCCATTTCCCAGGTGAGTGAAATTATTTATATATTATTTATATATATATATATACACCATCTCTATAAATGTATTTGTTTTATTTAAGATATATTATCATTTATAATTTTCTTTTGAACTTAAATGCACTCCAGAATCTGACAGATTGGTTAGCTGTAGGCTATAGAACAGTCATCTGAAACGCTGTCATACAGTTTTATGTAATTATGTACATACCAAGGTAATACCAGGTAATTATGTACATACCAGGTAATTATGTACATACCAACTGTACATATACATTTGTAATTGTTTATCTATCTGCACACTTCTAATTATTAATAGCAACCTGTACATATATTCATCTATTGTAAATCTCTGTTCATAGCTAAAACAACCTGTATATAATGTTCATAGTACATCCATCTGTAAATATCACCATAGTTTTTCTACAACTGCACTTTATAACTTATACCTGTATCCTGCACTTGCTGCTATTGCACTCCTGGTTAGACCTAAACTGCATTTCGTTTCCTTGTACTTGTACATGTGTAATGACAATAAAGTTGAATCTAATCTAATCTAATCTTATGCCTGGATTCCATCAATAGGCTTGCGTTTACTAACTGTCCTTCAGGGAGGATCAAGCGTTAATTAGGGGGTCAATCCTCCCCAAACCCCCCTGTAATTCACACCCTGAATATATTCCTACAAATATAGCCATGCAGCATAAGCCTGGTTTTGTGCTTTGGTGTCACAAGTATTTTTTTTTTTACCATTCTTGCAAAAATTGCAAAAATCTAAATTTATCAGACCCTCTAATTTTTGAATCCAACGCAAAATCAACAAAAAGTTGCAAATTTCTATAATAATTAAATGCAAAATAATCACAAAAAAATTTAAATAATCTCATAAAACATCCAATTCCAAACCTAATTATCAAATTATATTTATTTCAGTTTGCAATTAATTGTTTTACATGACTTATAGATGTTGCATACGTATGATATACGTGATGTATTTGAGTGTCTCTCGAAAAATGATGTCTCGCCTGCGCCCTCACAATCCTAACATTACATGAGAGTGGGGGAATTGTTTTGCAGTCTGTGCAGTAAGCAGACGCGAATGAAGCATGAAGAATTTACATGTGAAGTCAATGCAAAGATGCGATTAGACATCTTGTGGGCATTTTGTGTGTTTGACGTGCATCAGACTGCAAAATAAAGTTTGAGCAAACATCTAACAAATGGAGCAGTGGAACAGACAGAAAAGCAAGCAGCTTACAATGATGGAGGTTGGTTCAAGGATGATGGCTGCTGGACGTGACCGAATCAAAGGACATTATTTGTGCTTTAGATGTATGGCTGGTAGCCTATTATGATGTACGTTAAATCGATAAATGATTTCGCTCAACTTTTCCCCTGCCATTGACAAGAGAAAACGCTTCCCTGCCATTGACTAGTTTTACGGCAATCCATGTTTTAGTTGTATTACAGTAAGGGAAGCCCTAACGCATGTCCTGAGTGAGGTACATAATGTCAGATGCTCTGGGGAGTGAAATCTGAGAAAGAGAAAGTAAGATAGTGGATAAAAATAAGAGTTATACAACCTTCCTTTGGCTTAATCCCTACCATTTTAGATATTGTCTTGACAAGAGACAAAAATAAAGAAGCTTTATTTTTATAATTTGTGTTATTGTCTTTGTGTCAGATTGCACACCTAACATAGTAGGCTACCTAATATGGTAAATAAGATAATAAGATATATCATTTTATGTATATATGTGTGTGTTTTAATCGTAAAATTGTCTGCAAATTTCTGGGAATTACCATCACAAATTCAGTTATTTATATAGCAAAAAATCACACACAAAAAAAAATCGGGAAAAACTTGAGGGTCTGATTCTGGGCTTTTTAAAGTATGTTTTTTCAATTACTTACTTTAAATATATTTTTTATTAGGAATAACCCCATGAGATGCACCATCTCATTTTCAAGGGCATCCCTGAATGTATCGCAATCATATAATAATAACACAAGAAAACAAAGCAAACACAAATTACATAACATACATTAAACAACAACAAAAACCCCAACAGAACAGAAACCTAACGTAACAACAACAACACAAACCGAAAGGTTAAATTGATTTACCAACTGTATAGAAACTGAATAAAATAGAAAATGATTTAAACAGGATAGATGGATGTATTGATCCATTGATTAATTGATCCTTCGATAAATCCATTCAAATTAATTCAAATAAATACCTATGAATTTATAAGGACCCAATTCTGAAAAGCTGTATTTTGCACAAACCTGGTTATTATAACAATCTACTCATGGAAACGCATGATGTTGAGCATCTCGGAGTAGGTATGGTAACTAATGTAGTTGATTTCCCCTTTTCACAAAAACTAGCCATTCATGTGAAGATCCGTTAGAATCCAGTTTGAATCACTTCTCGATCCCTTATGCCAAGTAGGCCTTATTTTGTCTGTTAAGGTTATTTGCAGCTTATACAATCAGAAAATTATCTCTTTTTTTTTTTTTATTCTTGGAACATATTGTAAAAAAATGTACCACCGCCATTTTATTTTAGTCAAATTCCCTCTCATTATCTCTTTTCACAACCCTTATAGCTCTGCACCTCTACACCTGTGCCACTGTCTGTTCTTGTTGAGAGAAACTGGCCTTCTGCCCAACCCAAGCTAACTGCATCATGCCAGATGCCGTCCATTAATGTGGAGAAACAAATCCATTGGTTCTCCAATGAAAAATTAAGGATTACAGAGCAAGTCTCCCACATGAGTTGTGTTTTGGGTTGTTTTGATTTGAGAAAGGAACAAATGTGGCTTATTGTTGCAGTAGATTTGCAGAGAATCTCTCTTGATCAGCTCCTAATGTACTCAAAATAATCCAAATGTGTTGTACAATAGATACACTGAAGCACATGAGCTTACTGCGGAATGGTTCTTCAGGAATTGCCATGCTCTGGGTACATCTTGGCTATCCATTTGCTGGTCTTCCCGTTTAAAAAGACTTTGCTGAAGGGTCATTAAAAGCTGCTCAGAAGAATCATTTCTCATTTAGATGCTTCTCTATATGTCCTTAATTTGTCTCCCACAGATATGCTTGTTCTTAGGAAAAATATTGGAAAAACATAAATGTATCCGATTCATTGGGGGTGATGGGCCTCTTGACATTCTTATCTCATGCACTATATTGCACCCTTGAATTAGACACACATGTTTGAGCTGGAGACAGAGCCAGAGAAGCTAAATTTGCTGTTGTGGTATTTGCTTCTATTGCATCAACTTGCATTATAAAATTGTTTCAGTATGTCTTTCCAAGTCCATTGACTCTTTGCTGGATCTAGATATCCTTAAATGTTTTTTATAGGACAGAACCCCCCCACACACACAGTGAAACTATTGTGCATATCCGAATAATTGGAGTGTCTTGTTTGTGCACATGTATGTACATGTTTGCTTTTTATAGAGTACATATGTGCATGTGTGACTGATACCCCTCAAACCTATGAAGGTTTTACTGGAATAGCGAAACCTACTAATTAGAAGGGGCCATGTAGATTTTGTTGACAGCATGTCTAGAACGTGTAATGTTTTCTGATCACTCACACCTACACACATATACATAAACTTGAATATATAAATGGGGACATGGCGTTAACGTAATGTTTATAATTTCTTTAATATTCATGGATTAATCTTTTTTTATTATTAGAAATTTTAGCAGACATTCACTTGTAAATACAATTTTTAAAAAATACAAACATAAAACTTTTAACAAATAGAGATTCAAAAGAAAAAAGAAAAAGAAAATGAAAAAACAACCAACAGTCATAAATAATATTTAAACAAAAATTAAACTTACTTTCCCCTAACCAACCATCCACCAATGCTATCCAATGGCATAGTAAACATATTAATCACAAGTTTGTAGAAAGGAAATAAAAGGGGACCAGAATTTTTTTAAAATAACAAACTCTTGCCTATTAGGATATACCTGATTATTTTTCAGATGTAATGTACCCGTTAACTCTGTCAGACATAATTTAAAGGGGGTCGCTCACCGGATGCGCTGCTCAGCGACACGCCATGCCACGTCATGCAGTTTAAAATTCTAAACATAGATTTCTATCAGGGTATGCCCACCGGCGGCACTGGACGGCGGCTGTCAGCAGTGCCCAGCTATGACTCAGGACACTGTTCATACTTCTGCCACGTCACAGAGCACCATCTGAATAGTTTCATTTTAAATAACATGTGAATGTGCACATCTGGTGTGCGATACTTCCAGCTGTCGCGGCTCTGATCGGCGCATCTGGTGTGCCACCCCCTTTAGAGTTGGAACTTTTTTTTTTTCCAATACAAAAGGAAAAGTTCTTTTTGGCAGAGATCAACCCATGTGAAACAGTTTCTTTAATATTCAGTTTATCATAAATAACTAATCATGGCACAGAGGTAAAGTCTCGAAGAGATACAGCTGCGGATGCACATCTATAAAGCATAATGTTTGTGATGCTGTACAACAAAAATTACTGTGATGGTAAATTTAGAGTTGGGGTCGGGGTAAATGTTATTAACAAACAGTTTGAGTGATTTAAAAATAATTATTGTTAATAGTCCACAGCTGTATCCCTTCTAGCAACAACAGGCAACAGGTGACATTGGTGTATACCTAATATCCTTGTTTTGTAGCCTTTACTATCTGCTATTGTAATATCAGGCACATTTGATTAAGAAGAGATTACTGTTTTAGCTCAGATTTGGCTCACTTTTGGGGACATGTAGCTCTGCAAAAATAATATTATAAAAAGTAATCACAACATTACATTACTTTCTGGTTACATTACATTACATTTCATCTGGTTTCAACTCATTTTAAAAGTTTTACAAAGTTTAAATAAAAAAATTTTGTCAGCTTGATTGATGTAAGTTGAGATTACTAGAAAAGATCATTTGATTCAACTAAAAAATTATGGTAGTAAGATTTTTTTTACAGTGTAAGTTTGAGCTCTAACAGAGGCATAGCACTTTGTCCTTATCAGTGATGCACTGACTGCAACACTTCTGTCCACTCAGAGGAACTTGAACACTTGATGGAATAAATACCTCAGCAGTTTCAGTTCTACTCTATTCAGCTATTCTTTATTCTCTGTCCCTTTGAATGCTTGAAAGTTGCTTTATACAGTAATCCACCTCTCAAGTTCAAACATACAATGGAATTTTCACACCTTGTGTAGAAGTACCTTCTGCAGTAGATATTATTTATAGGTAGATAGCCCTTTTTTCTGTTCAGACTGCAAATAACTTAACAGATTGCAGTCTGATATGCCAGAAAAATCAGAGTTTTGCTGTCTGTCAAAACCATACACTTGTGTTTTTTGCAAGACTGTTAAAAAAAGAGTGTAGAGGCTCTTTTGAACACAACTGGCAGAACACACAAGAGAGGTTAAGAGAATCTGAACAGAGAGAAAAAGTTTGAAGAGATACAGCTGAATAGCTGCTATCGAGTGGGAGAAAAAGAGAAAAGAGGAGGAGGAGGGTGCGTCTGTCCGCCTCGCTGATGAGTGAACATTTGTGTGTGCGTGTGTGTATTGGGGGTTGTATGATCTTGGCGCATGCGCCGGTACCTGGCAGTCGCCCTCAAGACTGCAGATAACTCTCTCTCTCTTCTCAGCATCACTCGTCTAAGCATTTTTCCTGCCCTTTTCTCGTATATATGTTCTTCTTTTTTATTAGCCGGGACTCTTCTGAATGGATCAGTTATTTATAATGCATCTGGATTTGACTGTGTTGGGACATGGATTTTTTTGAACCAGCAGAGGTGAGTTACAAGGTCCTGAGGTTTTTGGGTGGTGCTGACAGAATTTGGGGGCTCGTCCGGGATAGGCAATCTTCAGCCATAGGCTCCTGCTAAGCTCAAAGGGTTTTTCCGTGCATAAGACTAATATCTTAATAGACTTTAACATTTTGACAACTTTGAGGACTTGATTTGATGATGATTTTGGTTCTTCTGGGAATCATAGGATTGAGGAAGAACTGTTGACAACGTACCCCATATTTCATCTCAGTGATTCACATCTCACTGAGATCTTTGACATTTTCACCTTTGTGGCTTCCTTAACGTCATGCGAGTATGATTTCTGTGGTGACCTTTGTTAGTTGCTCACCAGATGAGCTTAATTATGCTTAATTATTAAAAATACCATGGGCAAATCAAAGCAAAATCTGAGATTCTGTGCTAACACACTCTGTCACTTGATCACAGGCATGTTAACACCTACACTACTGTGGGCAAACAGACTCGCACACAATCGCATAGTCACCTACGTGATCCCTCCCTATCAGTATTCCTCGCCCACTCAGTGGTGTCAGCAAAGCATGAGGAACTATGTAAGCGCATGTATCTGTAATCTGCCTTTCTCTGTGTGGATTTGAAAGATGTCTCTAGTGCCTCATCTCTTCTTGTTTTGTGGGTGAGGGATATACAAATGCATTCTGTAGTGGTTTGAAGCTTTTGTGTCCTCCAGGGTATGTTGGGATGTAGAGTTTGGTAGCGTGGAGGATGTTTCCAAGCGTGGGATGTAAGCCAGGACTTAATGATTGGGATAGCACAGAACACTTTAAGGGGGATCAAAATGAACTTGTTTATATTGGCACATACTTGATAGTAAAGGGGCTCATATACACCAAGAAAAATATAAGAACAGGTTTAATGTCCCTATAAACAAAATCAGGCCACAACATTGTTTGCTTAAGTTAATTTCAAGAAGTTTAAACAGCTTTTCATAGTAAACGCTTTGGAAGTTTTCTGGACTTTGGGGTGATGAAGACCTTCAAACTTCCCCTAATCCTTGGCATAATAGGTTGATGTACTCTGAGGCTCTGTACTCTTTAAAATGGTAATCTCACACTGGCTTTTTTCTTCTGTTCAGGTCAAGCTTGTTTAAACATATCTACATCACAACGGTCAAATGCTTTCTTAACTGCTGTTTACTCACTGCTTTTCTTTTGTTTATTTAGTTGTTGAGAGTAACGCAAACAGCACAAATTCACTTAACTTGCATTTCCAGTAGTGTGAACAGCATCACAATGTAAACAACAACAACAAAAATCTTCACTATGAGTATTTTAGCCACTAAACCGTGTGATTAGGAAAATGCAGTAAATTCAGTAAGGTAATTTCTCAGCATAAGGATTTATTGTAATGAAGGCTAGGTTAGGAAGATATAGTACTATGCAGTACAGATATTTGACATCTTTTGGAGGGTCTTCACAGTATTGCTACAGGCAACAGCATATAAACACTCACAGAACTTATCGTCACCTTAGAATTATAAGGTTCTATCTGACATTTTTGTCAAAATGGAGTTATTGACTTATTCTTATTAAATGACAACTTATTTACATTATGGGATGTTTTTTTTATAAGTTGTTTACATTTTAAGACTTTTTATTTAATAAACAAATGTTACACACATACTGTTTGCTATGGAATGCAAAAACTTTGAAGCTCAACATCTCAAAATCATTCAGAATGCAGATGGAACCTTATAATTCCAAGGTGACGTCATGTTAATTACAACATGCAAGTGGCATAAAGTTTAGGGAATAAAGGAAATATAATAACCCTCATTTAATGTGGCTGTCAATATTTGCTACCAAGTCATTTTTTCGTTTTGTAAACTTTGTAGAGGTTAAGCCTGCCTTCTATTATTATTTATGGTTTTAGAAGAACAACATGTTAAAAGAGTAGTATGTGTGAATGTTTTAGAAATTTGCATCACTTTACAAAAATGTATTTGCTAATATTAGATATAGCATTATAGTAAATATGTTGATGTTGTTGGAATAAAAAAAAAGGTGGACGTCAGCTTTGAGAATGGTGCAGCTTTAAAGTTTACATTTAGACTACATTAACAGAAAATTAATAGAAAATTAAAGAAATAGATTTGGGAATGTTGTAGATTTTCACCTAGCCAAATCGTCATATTAATTTGTGTCTGCGAATATTAAACCACAAGAGACTATTTAAATCTAAAATCTGTGTGATCTAACAGAGAAGGATGATTGAATTCTCCCTAACACATCTACGTTATTGTGAGGATATCTTTACAAAATGCTGCTTAAATGTGTATTGAAAGAAAGGAGGCATGGTTTCAGTTATCGCATTAATGTTGTTGCCACCATGTCAAGGAGACAATGCGTTTTTCTTTGCAAAAGGACTTCATTATGCCTTCCAAAAGTTAGACCTGCTTTCAGTTAATCAATGGCACGGTTTATTTCAGTTTCATAAAATAGCAATGTGTCAACAAGTTGCCTTATCACACCTCTATTTTAGACCAGCACACCCATGAGTCCACAAAATGGCGCAAATGGATTTACTATTTAATCAACATGGCGCAAAACGTGACTATTAGGGTTGCGCTGGTCTCAAAATAGCAACAAATCGCACAAAACAGATCTTGCGCCTTATTTTGCCATGTATATGATAGGGCCCTTAGAGTTTTTAAGCTGTAGTATATGAAATATGAAATTATGAAATATGATTTAGCTTAAATGTACAGTAGCATGCTGCTATTCTATGCATCTTAATCTGTAGCTTCTTAATATATTGGTCTATAAAGTAGCTACATTTTTAATAGCTTCCCTACTAATTTAAACACTGATGATTTGTTCTTCGTCTCAGTATGTTTTGCACGATATGATGTATAATATTACTTTTGGCTGATATTGTGCTGTATGCAGTATAGACTCTGATTACATTGTTTAGTTTAGTTACATCACACTGCTCATATCAGGTTTAGACGTGGTGTAACAGGTGCTTGGGTTATGCTGTATAGCGGCTGGTTAAAGTGGGTTGTGGGTGATTAGTGAACAAGATTATGGCTTTAGTGCTGGAATATCAAGCTTAAAGTGGCACAAGGCCTAATTGGCTTTTATTGTCGATAAAATATGTTTTTGTGTGCTGAATTCAAATGAGACCGAAGACTTGGTGTTCCCTTCCATTAAAAGCAGTATAAGCAGTTCGGGCCTTAAGATATGTTGGTGTAAAATTTCTGCCTCACCACGGATCAGTTTTCCCTCTAGATAAGTGATGTGGGTTAAGTGCGTAGGATTAAGCGATGCCTACATGCATCGGCTCTGTTTTTTTCTTTCTCTCTGCCTCTCTTTCCACCCAGTCTCGCAGGGCAGGGTTAAGCTAGGTTGTGCTGACACAGCTTATGTATGGGATTTATCACGCCACGGCTGTTGCTAGTCAGATCAGACGGAGTTCAGTCTTACAGTTAGTTCATCCATAAAATTCACTCTTTGCATTTAATATAACTGTTATGAAACCACCATTGGCTTTTTATACTGTATTTAAGTGGGTTGTTGTTTGACATGTTTAGAGCCATTTGTTATATTAGAGTGAAGTTATTGATATTATTTTACAATGTGGTACACTGTATAAAAAATGATGGGTTTCACACAATCGATTTGTGTTGGGAGAACATTAAGATAACCTATTAGTTTTTAAAAATTTAAGTAAATTGAACAGAAAACAATTAAGTTGTCCCAAAAAAACTTAAGAATTGTGTTGTTTCAGCTCATTTTAAATAAGTAGTTTGAACAAACGCTCGTTTTCACAATTGTTTTAGAACTTCCAATTCAGTTGTCTATGGGAGAAATGACTAGGAATAATAGAAGACTGCAGAAAATGGTCAAACTTCTGACTCTGCAAACAAGTGCGTTCATGACTATACATGAAAAGAAGAATAATACAATAAGGACATAGCAGTTTGCAACATCAAACAACAGAACGAGCTGTTTTTAACTTCCAAAAATCAATGGAAGCTAATTCTTCTAATTCTTATTCATTTGTGATCGTGTGCTTTATTTAGCACTTCAGGACAAATGTTTGATTAAAAGTGTAGAAATAGACAATAAATATGAATAAAATGACGGGTGACCTACTCACACCTGCAGCTTCTCCACGATGGACGTCCACCGTTCTCCAGCCTCCAGCACCTAGACTGTAGCTTTGCACAAGACGTTTGGCCAGAGGAATAATGGTCATGCCCAACAGAGCCTGGTTTCTGTCTAGGTTTTTTTTTTTTTTTTTTTTTTTTTTTTTTTTCACTTTCGTCAATTGGTGAAGTTTTGTTCCTCGCTACTGGCTTGCTTAGTTGGGACTCGTGGAGCTGCGCATCTATGGATTTACTCTTCAGTGTTTGGACTTCCAATAGTGAAAATTAAACCACACTGAACTGAACTAAACTGTACTTCAACACTGAAAACTGGACTGACACAGTTTCAATTTACTAGAACTTCTATATTAAGCTTTGACACAATCTACATTGTAAATGCGCTATAGAAATAAACATGAATTGAATAAAATATAAAACAGTATGCATATTGCAATTGGTGGTTCATTCTGCTGTGAAGTCGAGACACCTGATAATGTAGGGAATAAGCCAAATGAAAGTGAGTAAAAATGATTAGAGATCCAACATAAAAAATAAAAGATATATTGCTAAATATAATTTAAGATGTAAACATTGTGCTTTCAAGATTGCAAATTACTAGGAAATTACTAGTGCTGTTATAATCTTTAAAAAAAAACATCTCATTATGTTAAACAATATCAAACAAACAAAAGTGTCACTTTTCTTCAAATATCATAACAACTACAACTGTCAGTTCGATTTTAAACTGGTTCTTTGACACAGAATAAATACGTGTTTTAAATAACAGAGGTGTCACTTTAAAAATGCACCGATCTGTAATGAAAGCATTCGATTGCTTTCCTAACTTTTTATGCTCAATTAAGACAAAATTTGTTGGAAAAACCCACCAAGATTGACATGTTTAGATGTTGTTGTTGTTGTTATTATTATTATTATTATTATTATTATTATTATTATTATTATTATTATTATTATGTGTATATGTCTGTATTCAAGCGTGCACCCAAAACCCAGTGTCGACTTTCGCTCCGCTTCAAATCGTGTGTACTGAATCCATTTGGGGAAACATCATCTATTTATCACTATGGAGTGCATCTGACAGTCACGCACCGCTACATGAACCGACTGTTTTGAGGATTGCGTAGGAGGGGCAATGGAATGAAAAGGAATCCCGCCATTTTTATATTTAATTTAAAGTGTTTTCATGCCTAAATAACAATGAAAGCACAGAGCATATTCACATTTAAGAGGAAGCGGCATCCCCTGGTGGTTCGGTGGTATGGTTTGCATATAGGGAGGATTGGCTCTTTAAACCGATTAAGTAATGTTTCATATTTAAAATACATTTTCATTAAAACATCACATTTTAAGGGTGTCACAGTGGCGCAGTAGGTAGCATGATCACCTCTCAGCAAGAAGGTCGCTAGTTCAAGTTGGCATCTCTGTGTGGAGTTTGCATGTTCTCCCCGTGGTCGTGTGGGTTTCTTCCGGGTGCTCCGGTTTCCCCCACAAGTCCAAAGACATGTGGTATAGGTGAATTGGGTGAGCTAAATTGTCCACAGTGTATGTATGTGAATGAGTGTGTATAGATGTTTCCCAGTGATGGGTTGCGGCTGGAAGGGCATCCGCTGTGTAAAACATATGCTGGATAAGTTAGCAGTTCATTCCGCTGTGGCGACCACTGATTAATAAAGGGACCAAGCCGAAAAGAAAATGCATGAATAAATGAATCCTATTTCAAACACTGAATATAAAAGAAGCTTTATTTGTTCAATTTGCAATGCATAAAAAGGCCAACAAACATTATCTAAAAATTGTCAGAAAATGAGCCATCCCATAGCGTACAGCATTACTTGTTTTTGTTGTGTTTCAAGTCTTAAAACGTCTTTTAAAACCTTGAAAACACAGGAAGTCTCCATGTGACATTTTTAGCATAATATTTTTCACTTAATTTTGATGGTTTATAATTGATTATATTGCTTAATAATTCCTAAATGGGAGCAATTTATGAATCACTTTTTGTATTCAACAGTATATGATGAATAATTTAAAATAAAACCTTTAAGACAATACAATGAAATCCCGCAGAGGGAGATGTACTGAGATTTTACCTTTTTATTGAATATTTTCAAGTTCTATAGTCTAGCTTTGCTAACAGAAAGTTGGCCGGTGGTGTTTTCACAAATTGCTGGAGTCAACTTTGATGTGCCATAGGCAGCTGGCTCTGAATATTAACCACTAGATAAGGGCTCAGTTTGGATGTAGACCGCCTCCAGTGAAATGAGAGAGAGTGAAAACAGAAAAAGAGAGGGATATCTATCCGACTGTTCCTATATCTCTTCTGCAGAAGTCTGTGTGTGTGTGACCAGAAAAAAAAGGCTAAATTATTCAACAGTGGCAGACTACACCCGAGGATCACATTTCTAAGAGCACACACACTTACTTTAGCAGTACATTTGCGAGTCCTCTGTGGACGCCTGAACCCATGCTCACTAATAGGCTCCCTTTCAATGGTGAGTGAATGTCAACCAATCTTAGCAAGTGTGTCTGGTCTAGCGCAGTACAAATCTGGGGGGATTTTTTTTCGTCCAGTAACAACACTGTTTGGTGTTTGTCATCGAGCTGAATGGAAAAAGATGTTAGATCCCAGGAAAGGATGGAGTATTTCTCAAAAGTCTGTATAATGCATGAAATAATTAGGCTAATACGTTACTGCAAACCCTCATTTGTTAGCGTTAATGCTTAACTAAAGCTAAAACTAGCTAATAATGAGAAATGTATTTCTTACATCATTAATCATTAACTTTTTTTTTTTGGCCGAAGTGATGTTACATGAACTAAACTTTTGTAAAAAAATATATATGTACTGTAAGATTTTACATCTATGATGCAAAAGATTTGCCAAAGCACTGCTATGCAGGTACTAAAAACAACATTACCCATAATGCCATGCAGAAACTTCCACTACAGTCACAGCAAGGAAATTACACTCATTCACATGAAGCACCACAGATGAAGTAATCTTCCTGTGCTTATACTATACTATATGGCTGGGATGAGAATCAGCACCTCCAAGTCTGAGGCCATGGTGCTCCACCAGAAAAAGGTGGTTTGCCATCTCCAGGTCGGAGGGAAGTCCTTACCCCAGGTGGAGTTCAAGTATCTTGGGGTTTTGTTCATGAGTGAGGGAAGGATGGAACGTGAGATTGACAGGCGGATCGGTGCAGCAGCAGGAGTGTTGCAGTCGATGTACCTGTCCGTTGTGGTAAAGGAGCTGAGCTGAAAGGCTCAATCTACGTTCCTACGCTCACCTATGGTCATGAGCTTTGTGTCATGACCGAAAGAACAAGATCTCGGATACAATTGGCCGAAATGAGTTTGCTTCGCAGGGTGGCAGGGCGCACTCTTATAGATAGGGTGAGGAGCTCTGTCACCTGGGAGTAGAACGCTCCCACGCTCCCAGAACCTGTGTGGTTGACAAAAAGTAGACAGAAATAAATGCACTTTATATTTCAGTGTCACATGATACTTCTAGTGATGGGAAGTTAGGATCATTTTACTGATTCGGACATTTGAGTCTCGTTCATCAAATCTTTTTTCAAGTCATTTCGTTTTTGTTCATTTTATTTTTGCCAGATTAACATTAAAATGTTATGAGATGCATCCAACACATCTACAACTAGCCCAAACGTTGATTACACTACAAACAGGCCATAACTAGAATGCTACTGTACAATGCAATGCTACTATACTAAGAAAGAGAAATTAATCCTTGATTGTTTGCCTGGTGTTTTGTCTATGATTCGCTTTGTCACTTGAGTCATTCGTTCACCTGACAGTCTCATATAAGCTTAACCAATGAACACAGAATGAGTTGGAAACACCTATGATTAGTTCACCTTTTGAGTCTGTGGGTTTTTGAGTCATTTATTCATCACGTGACCGCATGTTAAGAGATGACTCAAAACCGAAGACCCGAGAAATGAACAGATCAAATCTTTGTCCAGCCCTAAGCATTTATGATTGACTTTTGTCTTTCACTTGCTGAAAGAACGACTTGAACCGAGGACTCGAGAGATGAACGGATCAAATCGTTTTCCTGCTCTAAATGCCTATGATTGGCTTTTGTCTTTCACTTGCTGAAAGAACGACTCAAACCGAAGACTCAAAAACTGAACGGATCAAATCTTTCAGGTGATGAAAGAACAACTTAAACCGAGAACTCGAGAGATGAACTTATCAAATCTTTTTCTGGCTCTAAATGCATATGATTGGCTTCTGTTTTTCACGTGATGAACAAACACACGACTAAATCATGATATTCGTGCACAAATAGACGCGTGAACATTTAGAGTTTAGTCCATTCATTCTCGTGTCAAATTCGCTTCATTCGTGCGTGAAATTCACTTCACAGTAGCCGCGGATTTGCGTCATGGGCAGGGCTTCTGTCTGCCTGGTGACTTCAGCTTTGTTGCTAAATGGCTAACATGGATTTTATTGAGATAGTAACTGTGCATTAGGAAGGCTGAAAAACAGAATAGATTTGTTCGGTGTCGTGTCTGAGTGCACTACATTTTTTCAAAGGTGCACCCAGCTCTGTGAGTTCATCAACTCCTCCAGAAACTATACCTGGATGATGGAGGCTTTCAGTGACTCTTCAGTCTAAGCCGAGCCCAGCTTGATGAACTGTTGTCCGGTGTCAGCAGAGGATTTCTCCTCTGGACACCAACAACAGGCACTATGTCATAATCACGCCCCTACAAGAGCAAGCTCGTGATTGGTTAATGCGGTGCGAATGTCTGCTGAAGTTCAGATTTTCCAACTCGAGCGATTCGCACGCTTCATCTGCGTCTGGTGTGAACACACCATGAGAGGATTGATCGTTCTCGGGTCATATAAATGAATTGTTTAAGAATGACCCATCACTAGATACTTCAGAAATCATTCTAATATGATAATTTGTGCTCAAGATACATTTATTATTATAATGTAAAGCGATATTGGGGATACAGTACCTTGAGATAGTTGAATTCCTCAGATAAACAGAAATTTATTTAACAGAAATTGCGTAACATTATATATTTTTATGTATATTTTATTTAATATGCTTAATAATATAATATAATTTTAATAATGCTCCTTTTTTTGAATGTTTTTTTTTTATTTGAATATTTATTGGGGAAAAAAAATTAGGAAAAAAGATTTGCATGAAAAAAGAAAAACTTGTTGGTCCCAAAGTTTTGAACATACAGTAAGTCTGAGCTTGCTTAACAAATTAATTGTGTATTTTATCAATAAAACATCAAATGTATTCACCCCAAGTTTGAGCAGTAGGGATATTTGCTCACACAGTGCTAAAGCCCAGATAAAAGCTTTTGTGAGGTCAGCTCTAAATGGCAGTCTCATTAGGAGAATCAAAGTGGATAAGAAGTCTGATTTATAACAGAGGATGTGAGAAGTCTGAAACGGTCATGTGAGGAGTGTTCAAAGTAGATAATGTCGAATCTCTGCATTTTATAGCCTCTCAGCTCTCATTCTACTTTAATGCACATCCACCTTTTATGCTTATTACAGTTACATTGGGACTTACAAAACATGTCTCAATCAAATCTTCACTGAACTCCATCAAGACTTTTGGATGCCCTCGGCACAAGTGAACAGCAAATGAGGAAATTTGCATGTTTGAGTTAAAGGAACACTTCACTTTTTTTTTGGAAATAGGCTCATTTTACAAGTCCCCTTGAGTTAAACAGTTGAGTTTTACAGTTCTTTTTTTCCTATTCATCTGATCTCTGGGTCTTGCTGGAGCACTTTTAGCATAGCTTAGCATACATCATTAAATGGAATTTGACTATTAGCATAGCATCTTGCTCAAAAAAAAAGTTACAATAATTTTCCGATTGAAAGCTTGACTATTCTGAAGTTACTTTGTGTACTAAAACCGACTTTAAACTAGGATTTAATTTAATAATAATAATAATAATAATAATAATAATAATAATAATAATTTAATTAGGAAAAAATTTAAGCTAGGAATTATACCCTCATTCAGCCTTAATAATCAATGAAAGTTTCTGTAGTACCATGCAGCAAGTACAATGATATTACGGAGAATTATTTAGTTACCTAGTTGCGTAGTGTCATTGTGCCTGCTGTAGCCTTGGTACAGCAGCTGAGTTACTTGATTATTACGCCAAAATGTGTATAGTTTTTAACCACATTGACCTAAATAGCAACTTTTAAATTTTCTGTCTTAGTATACAATGTATCCACAGAAGAGTCAAGCTTTACATAGAAGAATTATGTAAGCGTAAAATTTTTGACAATGTGCTAATCCGATTCAGTGATCTATGCTAAGCTAAGCTAAAAGTACTCTGACCAAACCCAGAGATCGGCCAAATGGATTACGAAATGGTCAAACTTGACGGTTTCTTGTAAAATTATGTGTTAAATGAGCCTATTTACAAAAAAATTGGAGTTCGAAACCTCTATGAGTTTCTTGAACAGAAAAAAGAGATATTTTGAAGAAAGCTGGAAATCTGTAACCATTTTTCCTACTATGCAATGAATTGATGGATGGAATGACAGAATAATAGATGGATGGATGGATGGATGGATGGATGGATGGATGGATGGATGGATGGAAAGATGGATTGATGGATGGATTGATGGATGGGCGGATGGATGAGCAGATGAATGGATAGATGGATGAAAAAAAGAACAATGGATGGATGGATAGACTGATGGAAAGAGAACAATTGATGGATGGTTGGATGGAATGAAAACAAGAGGACAACTAATGGATGGATAAGTAGATGATAAGACAGAACAATGTATGAATGTAAGTGGATGGATGGATGCATGAAAAGATAGAACAATGCATGAATGGATGAATGATAAGATAGAACAATGGATGGATGGATAAATGGACGGATGGATGAGCAGATGGACGGATGGGTGATGGAAAGAACAATGGATGGATGAATGGAAAGAAAGAACAATTGATGGATGGATGGATAGATGACAAGATAGAACAATGGATGAATTAAAGGATGGATGGCTGGATGGCTGGATGGATGGATGGATGGATGGATGGATGGAAAGCTATAACAATGGATGAATGGGCAGATGGATGGCTGGATGGATGGATGGATGGATGGACAGATGGATGCAAAGAAAGAACAATGGATGGATAAAAGATAGAACAGTGGATGAATGGATGGATGGATGGATGGATGGATGGATGGATGGAAAAATAGGATGATGGATGGATGGTTAGTGTGCTAGAACAATGGATGAATAGAACAATAATCGAATGAGGGTGAGTAAATAATTTTCACTTTGGGCTGAACTATTCCTTCAGTGAATAAAGGTAGTTTATGGAGGACGTGCCGAAGGTCTCGGAGTACACGGTTTGTCCCTTGAGTTGCAGTGGATCTGGGCCACCATATGGAGCGATGGCTTACTGCCATCAAACCACAACACGCAGCGGTCGTCCGTGGGTTATGTGTGGCCGTACGGCAGCAGCTGCTGGGTGACTGCGGGAACATACTTTCTGCGGAGCGTGTCGGTTTGGATCACCTGAAAGTTTTGTTCTCAGGTCACAGAACATTTTGGAGCTTGAGAATAAGGAGGCTACGGGACAGTGCTATTGGTTGCTGAGCCTTTCACTAACTGAGGGAAATACCATATCATTCCATGACCTTATTGGTTCAGTGCCATTTAGAGTGAGAATGACCTGGAGGCGGGATGCGTGCCGTTTAGGGCGAAACTATGTTGTGTTAGCATGAGAACTGTTTGTTGTCCCTATTTAAGATTAGACACATGGGATTGTAGGATCATTCATGCATGATACAGTATTTTATCTTTAGCCCTACTAGTTCAAAATCATTATACATTTAAAGGAATGGCCATGACTTTAACAATAAGTCACAGAAGAATTATGTTACTTTCATATATCTATATGTTTGACTTTTTCTGGCAGAAGTCGAGACCTTTCTTGGTTTATTGTGCTCCCTGCAGATGAAAAAACCCTCTTTGAGTTGCAAAATGCAGTTAAAGGAGATAATGTTTATGATTTTTCATTATTGCATTCACATAAATAAGTTAACAGTGTTTTGGGAGTTAACTGTGTTTTTAATATAGCTTTGGAGCATATTGTAATGTAAAAAATAAGCAGTTCTTTTTATAATTTTTTTAATGAGCATAGTTTATTATTAGGCTATTCATAGGTGATGTAAACATATGATGTAAAAGCATTTTTAATGTTTAAGATTTATTTAGACTACTGCAGGAAAAAATTGTAGGCTTCATTGTAGGTTATGTGTGTGTTTATTAAACTATTAATATTATTAATATTATACTAATTTAGGTGAACGATGTGGATGATGTAACGTTACCGTTAGTAGCTAGACCAGGGGTCGGGAACCTTTTTTCAGCAAAGAGCAATTTCTGGGTTTTTATTGGCAAATGCATTTTTTAAAGAGCCACGTGACTTTATATATCTATCTATATCTATCTAAAAAAAAAAAAAAAAAATATATATATATATATATATATATATATATATATATATATATATATATATATATATATATATATATATATATATATATATATATATATATATATATATTTGTTGGTAGCATAATCTGATGGGTAGTATAAAATGTCAGGACACCTGACCTTACTCAGCGGTTAGCAAAAAAGCATGAAACATCACTATTTAGTTTACTAACACCACTGACACTAAGTTCACTTCACTATTATGTGCCAAGCATAAATCACTCACTCAGTCTAAACTTCCAGATGAGCCCCGTTACCTCTTCAGTCATGTTTTCTGGCTGACTTGAGATCGTTTTGCTGCTGTCTCCTGATCCATTCGCGCAGATTCATCTTCTCTTGATACGGTATAATTATCAGATTTCCTCGTGGTTTAAAAATATAAATACAGCTTGACTGCCTCTGGCATTTTGAAAATACAGATGTTATTTAGGTAGGCCACTATGCCATTATTTATTTTCGCTGCTCACTGCGCGCGAAACAATAATCACCAACCAATGAGCGTGATTGTAAACAAAGAAAGCTGATTAGTCAAAAGTGACTACCTTTATGTGTATGCGCGCAGCCGCGCACACACACTCGACTCGACACCGCTCTGCTCGCTGTTTTTCACTCGGACTCATGGGAAGTTCGGATCATTTTACTGACTCTGACCTTTGAGTCTCGTTCATCGAGATGACCGAATCTTTTTTCTGAGTCATTTCGTTCAATTTGCGAAAATAACATTAAAATGTTACGAGATGCTTCCAAACACATCTACAACTAGCCCAAACGTTGATCACACTACTTTCTGAGTCACTTCTGAGTCATTCGTTCATCATGTAACAGCTTCTTCTAGTATAGTTATAACGATAGTTACTAGTATATTAGCACTAGTATGTAAAGAGATGACCGAGGACTTGAGAAATGAACAGATCAAATCTTTTTCCGGCTCTAAATGCATGATTGGCTTCTGTCTCTCGTGTGGAGAACGAACGATTCAAACCCGATAGAAAACTCGAAAAAATAAACTAATCTTCTCCACCGGCACAAATGTGTGCATGCGCGAATGAACTAATCACTCCCTGAGATGACTCATCGTTCTCGAGTCAAATAAAAGATTCGTTCAAGATGAACGGATCGTTCAAGACCGGTCCGTGTACCTGCTTGACAAACTGAGGCATTGGATGTCACACACACACACACACACGTATTCACCACGCACAAGTTTGCCGGATCAATTAAAATAAATACCAGAACACAATAATACACGAATATCTGACATTTCTCGGAACAAGATTCAAATTAAGGCACAGATTAAGCACTGCCGCGAACAGTTCATTTGCCGTACTTAGCATACACGACCTTTTCGCCGTTTGTGAAAGGTTTCCTTTGCTGCCTTGCGAGCTTCAATGACCTCGCAGCACTCAAATTCCCACATGCCCTGGTCCAAACTCCCGTCCTGCCTCTGCAGTTTTTGTCTGGTTTGTCGTTAATGCTAGAGCTCCTCACACGCCTTCTTTCTTCTGGTTCTTTGCCGTAAAAGCTGCATGGTGGGTTTCAAAATGTCTCTTAACATTCGATGTTTTACAAGAGGAAATGCGTTTGGTGCAGATCAGACGGGGCAGAGCCGTCAATAATTTCTGCCCACTCTTTTTGAAACTTTCAATGTTCCCCCGAATTTCTTTTTGCCATCATCACCACTCATGAACGTTGTTTGAATTTACGTGCGCGCTCGCGCGGTTACCATAGAAACGTAAGTGGGTTTATTCACTGCACCGCACACACGCATTGTTTGAAACGTCTAGTTTTTATTCTTTTTCCTACAAAATAAAATTACAATAACGAGGGAATTATAAATGTATTTTCAATAGGAAACTGATTACTAAGTGACGATTATCATTTTTTTTAAACTGTAGAATTTTATTGAAGGGAGACAGCTGGAGAGCCACCTATTTTTGGTCAAAGAGCCACAGGTGGCTCGCGAGCCATAGGTTCCCGACCACTGAGCTAGACAGTCAAAACTGTTCATTACTTTTCATTGCAGTTAATGCACTTTTGAAAGATACTTTCACTTAGCTAGATTGCTTGCGTTTCCGCTTATACATGAAAACAACTTTTTGCGTTTGTTGCAACGGACATTGTCGCTGTCCACTCAGGACATACAACCTGTTCACTTCGCAAGCTTACGAGCTGTGCGTGTGTGAGTTTGTGTTGCGAGCTATGTGTGTGCGCTTAGCGTGAGCCTCCACTGAGTGTGCGCACAGCTGAGAACTGTGAAGGCTTTTATATTTGACGCGCTCGCCGGAAACACAAGCATTTCTCATGTGAGATTGCCAAATGCGCTGACGAATATCAAATATTGCAAATTAGAAAAGGTTGGTCAGTTAAATTATGCTACTGTAAGCAATGTTCATTCAGCAATGTTCATTCTCCAGTATCGATAACAGAACCGTTAACGTCAGAGCTTATCGATAGATCTGTCTTTTATGATGTAGTACCGATAAAGTACAGAGTTTTGGCACCCATCCCTACAGTACATACACCTAGAACATTTTCTGTCAGTCTTGGTACATGATGTAACTACAGAAGAGTCAACCTTTAAATAGAGATATGTAGCTTTGACATTTTTGAGTGAGATGCTAATGGTCTAATCCGATTCAATGATTTATGCTAAGGTAAGCTAAAAGTACTCTCGGCAGACCAGAGATTGGCTGAATAGATTAAAAAATGGAAAAACTCAACTGTTTAACTCTAGATGACTTGTAAAATTAACCTACAGTATTTCCAAAAAATGCTTTCTTTAAAATAGCAAAGTAGTGCAATAATCATAATTCTGAGGATTTTCAGAAATCAAATACAGTCAAAAAAATTCTATTTATTTATTAAATTAAATTATTATTATTATTATTATTATTATTATTATTATTATTATTATTATTATTGTTATTATTATTGTTATTGTTATTATTTAGTAAAAATAGACAATCCAGATTCAAACCTGTGCCACTAACATGACTGCCACCATTCTGAACGTGCCGATTAAAATGCCAGCAAAGGTCATTATGACAGCACTACAGGTTTATCACTTGACATATCTGGCACACGCTCTTATCAAACCGCACAACATTTGATCTTAAGGACATGAAATGAACATCCCGATGATGACATTCATTTCACGCAGCACAACAAAGGTCTCGGTGGGGATTTGTGCGAAGCGATGGCCTTCTCTCTTTGCATCTGTGCTATTATATTCTGGCTCTGTCACTGAGTGTTTGGATGAGGAGTGATGGTTCTGCTTTGGGCTCAAGGGCACTGGGCCGATCCGGGCTCAGATTTACTGGGCTGTTTTGATTAGGCGAGCAGGTTCTGCTATCAGCCTACATAAATTAGAGAGCAGCTCTCGAAATCACACTCACTGCTCCCGATGGGCTCATATCAGCTCATAACGGACGTGTGTGTGTGTGTGCCAAAAGGCTGTAAAAATACTCCTGTAATAAAAGTACAAGAGTATCTGAAGTATGCGTTGATTAGCTCCCAATCGCTGTTGTTCATTTTCTCCTCAATGTGTGTCCTCCGATAAGAAGGGTTTTAGCTGTATGTGATTCAGAGTGTTAGACTTGCTTGGGACACATTTACTTGTGCACGGAGAGTCACCTTTCCATTTGCTGCTTGCAAATTTAGCTGGAAGGTTTAAAGATGTCTTGAAAGCAGTTTGGAGTGTAGAAAGTGCTTACTCTGAAAGAAGACAGATAGATAGATGGCCCTGCTTACTACATGTAGCTGTAGCTAAAGACTGGGTTCGCTTATGCCGAGTTCAGACTGCATGATTTTAAAAGTAGTCGTGTCACAGATGTTTTCAAACTGCATGACTATCTGGGGTAGCGTTTTGTCGCTACTTTGTTTCACTGCAAGATGGATCGGCAACAGGGGTTTTCACACTGCATGACTTTACAATAGGAAGAATTGCCGACAACTTTGTCCAAACTATCTCTTACAACTAAACACACGCGAGAAGTCACATGGAAACAACGCGAGGTCTCAGAGTTTATCTTTTGTTATTAACTACATAATGAGAAAGAAGCCTTTAATGGGGTAGAAAATATACTTCTTTTACTTCTGACCTGGTTGTGGTATTGCTCAGATGACATGTCGAACAGTTAGGGTTAGGTGATCGCCAATGATATTTTTAATGACAACACATTTCACATGGTATGATGTGAATCGCCAGCAGCTCCAGATATTTAGCATGCCAAATATCTTACAGGTGTCGGCGACTCATTGGCGATTCTCTCAGGTGGCATCTTTGGTACTTTTAATACTTCATATTGACACTGTGTGATTGTTACTCACATGAACGAGCACCGATTTGTCTGTGATTTCAGGCATTTGTCAGAGGTTTCTCAAAACCTGTCGACGAGTCAAAATCAGGGCTAAAATCATGCAATCTGAACTCAGCATAAATGTGCCTGCGTAAGAGCAAGAAAATGGAAGTCGCACTTATAAAATAGTAAAAATTACATCATTACGTCAGTCAATCATAAATTAAAAAATTAATTGGAAAAAAAAAATAGATGCATATTTAAAGTTTATTTGTAAATAAATTAATGTACTTTTATCTAAATGGTTTTAAATGTTACAGTAAATTGATAAGTCAACTTTATATTTAATTAGAATTGTTATGATTGTATAAATTATACATTTAGATTGTTTAAATAATATTTTTATATTAATTAATTAGGTGTGATTAATGTATATGTAATTTTAGATCATTAAGGATTTAATCAATTCAGTACTAAATTTTGTAATATTTGTTGATGTCAATTTATGATTTTTTTATATAGCATTTGTGTTTGATAAAGTGCACGTTTTGCACATTTAATTTGTTTAAGAATTAGAATACATGAATTTTTTATGTACGCATTTAATTTTTTTATCACAATTGTTATGAATTACAATTTATATAAATTACCAGTTAACTATTGGACAGATAGAAGGGGGGGAAAAAAAAGAAATGGCTCCTAAATAGCATAAAAATAAGAGAAATACTGGATTTCTTTTTTTTATTTCAAAAGCCTTTTTAAAAACTTTAACCCATTGAAAAGAAATGGTGTATAGCAGTGTCATAGTAAATAAAATGTAACATTTATTTTTAAATTGTTTTAAAGAATTTATATATATATATATATATATATATATATATATATATATATATATATATATATATATATATATATATATATATATATATATATATATACATATATATATATACATATATATATATATATACATATATATATATATATACATATACATATATATATATACATATATACATATATATATACATATACATATATATATATATATATATATATACATATATACATATATATATATATATATATATATATATATATATATATACAGTTGCAATCAGAATTATTGAACCCCCTTTGAATTTTTTTTTCTTTTTTAAATATTTCCCAAATGATGTTTAACAGAACAAGGACATTTTCACAGTATGTCTGATAATATTTTTTCTTCTGGAGAAAGTCTTATTTGTTTTATTTCGGCTAGAATAAAAGCAGTTTTTAATTTTTTAAAACCCATTTTAAGGTCAAAATTATTAGCCCCATTAAGCTATATATTTTTTCGATAGTCTACAGAACAATCCATCATTATACATATGATTAAAAATAACTTTCCTAATTACACTAACCTGCATAGTTAACCTAATTAACCTAGTTAAGCCTTTAAATGTCACTTTAAGCTGTATAGAAGTGTCTTGAAAAATATCTAGTAAAATATTATTTACTGTCATCATGGCAAAGATAAAATAAATCAGTTATTAGAGATGAGTTATTAGAGATGAGTTATTAAAACTATTATGTTTAGAAATGTGTTGGGAAAAAAATAAACAGGGGGGCTAATAAATCAGGGGGTTGGATAATTCTGATTGCAACAATATTTATTTATTATTAAGCAGTATTAATAAGTAATGTATTATATACATTATATATTATAATGTATTTATATACATATAAATATTTTTATGTATTTTTTTCCAATATATTATCTTATATAATACATATTTGTTTTTATTCTTACCTTTGTAGTTTTACAAGTGCTGTACCTTCTTTAACTTTGTATATTGATAACAGATTATGGCAGTTCAAACTTGTGATGAGAAGAAATCATTCTTTCAAGTGGGCTTTTAAGTCTGTGTACTGGTTGGATGTTAAGCATACATTTGCCATTATAATCCACTCCCTGTCTCTCCTTGCACTCTTCCTAACAGTAATCCAGTGGTTCTCCACCTCCTGTCATGGATGCCTCTCAAACCTTCAGTGAGGGCTGAATTTAAGCTTGACCCATCAGTGTGCCACCTTTCTCGCTGCCACCTTTAAGCCTGTTCCTCCTCTTCACCCACTAGCGTTCTTTCATCTCCTCAAATCCGCTTTTCTGATGTGTCCTCCGCTTGGGCTGCATTGCTTATCGTCCAGAGCGTTTGGATGGCAGCTCTTTGTCCCACCGCTGGCACCGCTCTACACTTCATGTGACAAGCATGATGAATAACCTGGGAGATTTGAAACTGAGCCCTGAGGCAGTCGAAAGAGCAGGTGTCTGCTGGTTGTTCTTTTAATGAGGCACAGTTTTACAGCTTTAAGTTTACAACAGTTTAATTAGTCATTTTGAAAATTACATTTTTAGAAACGACTACATTTTCTGTAGTAAAAGAAAATGTAAAACAAGAGGAAAGCAGAAATAATAAAGACAAATAAGAAGTAATTATCTGAGACATGAATGCAAGGCCAAAAATACACAAAATAAACAAAATGATCAATTATGATTTAAAAATATATATAGAATTAAAAATACTAAACCAAATTGTGATATTATAATATTTGTATACACTGTAATAGTATGTACTGTATAGTCAATTAGTGCTGACAACAGATGTTTTTAAGGTCATTGTAACTTATTAAACTAAGTTAATCATGTTCTAACTTAATTTTATAAGTTATGCAAGCTGTTTTAAGTCAGATTAAGTAGTGGAAAAACCTCTCTGTTTACCCGTTTCGTACTGTGTGCATGGGACCTATCAGCACTCTCACAGACAGTCTCACGTGCTGACCCCCAGAGACGCTTCTTTTTGGCACTTTGGCAATTTGTCCGGCCGGATTTCTAATTTTCCTAAGATGGCCGGGATTCGGCTTTTGCTTTCTAAAGCTGTCGCTCGTTAATCGTATGTGTTTTTGCATTAACTTTTTACTAAAACCTTTCGCTTGGCTTTACAGCTAACTGCACACGCAGTCTTGAGAGCGAGAGAAACATTTAATAATTCATTCTTGAATCTGAAATGACTGGTCTAAACTGGCTGAAAAATATATGTACACCATTAGTAATGCTTAACACATTTTCCTTATTTAAATAATCTGCATGTTTCAATCTTGTAATTATGATAATTTTTAGAGATATTGTCTGGAATTTCTTTTTCTGTCATTTATTTCTCATTTGCTGTATATTTTATTAATTTGATGATGTCATTAGGCTATATTACATGGGTTATTTTATATCTAAAATGCTTTGGCATTAAAGTTTGCTTTGAACTTGAAAGTAATAATAAATATAATTATTGTTAAAAATTAAATAATGTTTTGTTTGTCACATATAGTTCACTATTTATGTAATGTGGGTAAATGGTGTGTTTCAATCCAGCTATATATATATATATATATATATATATATGTAAATATGGATATTTCTATATTATTCTAATGAATATTACAAATAATGAGGATTTATTCAATATTAAATTATTAAATAAAATAATTGTATGATTTGTATATTAAATATAGTAATTATATGTTAATATTCTAAATTATATAATAAAAATAATATATTTATTTTGTATTTAAATGTATATGTTGTCAATTCAATTCATGTTTATTTCTATAGCGCTTTTACAATGTAGATTGTTTCAAAGCAGGTTCACATGGAAGTTCTAGTAAAGTCTAGTAAAATTTTCAGGGTTGAAGTTTAGTTAAGTGTGGTTTAAATTTCACTGCTGAAAGTCCAAACACTGAAGAGCAAATCCATCGATGCACAGCTTCACAAGTCACGATCCGGGCAAGCCAGTGGCGAGGAATAAAACTGTATATGTATATGTAAATACATTTCAAATGAAACGTATTACATTTTTAAAAGTCTATATATACAATTATTTTGTAATAATTGTATAAATAATAACCCTTTCTAAAATTAATTGTCATATATTTATTTTTAATGATTTGAACCTTATGTGCAATGAAGTATGTGTGCGTGTATGTGTTTGTATGCATGCTTGTTTGTGTGCATTTTCTTGTGTGCGTGCACGTGTATGAACATATATGAGTCTTTAAAATGCAGCAATTGCGTTTGTGAATCCGGAATTGTGCTGGAGTGTGTTTTTCGTACGTTGACAGACATTATAGGTGTAAATGTAAAAATCAGCTTTGGTTTTGTGTCATTCTAACCATTTCCTATATCATGCACTTGGTTTGCCTCTACTATAAGCTACTTTTTGCTGTTGTACTGAAGTATATTCATGAACAGAAACAGCACAACTACAACGACACATGAAGAGTGCATGTTTGTGTGTTAACTAACTGAAGTGCCACATTGAAGAGTGTGTCTGTGTGGTAGCAGGTGGTGCTTCATTCATCAGTCTTTCCTCTGCTCTCCTCTCTTCCTGTCCGTGCCATCTGTCGCTGTGGCCAGACTGGGCACAACATGGCCTCTTCCTGTCTGACGCCATCCTATGACGCAGCTTATCTGCAGTGGACACACATCGCGAATTCATGCACAACACAAAACTCTTCAAAGCATCTTATGGAGAAACTGCATTATCAGAGTCTTATTGTTCATTGTGGCTTTGGTTGACACACTCTAGAGCTGATTCTGCGGCACCGAAGCGGAGACCATCTGATGATTAACGCCTGAGGCTTCGAGCTGCTCTCTTGCCGTCTGCTTGTGTAAAAGCATTTTGTTTCAGTTCACGTCCTGCAATGCCGCAGCATCACATTCAGGAGGATACAATGAACGATTGCACATCTGACAGCTAGTACCGTCTCAGAAGGAGGTTTAACCCTTTTCTACTAAGCCGAAGAGTTTAGAGAGTCTCCGAGGAGTCTTGAATTTGTTTGATGGGGGAGAAAGAGAGATTGTTTCTTTGGGTGTGGTTATGGTGTTTGGGTTTTGAAATGATGGAAGCTTTCACCCTGTGGGATGAAAGAGAAACGTAATTGTGACTTTTTATTTGAAAATTCTGACTTTCATCTTGCAATGCTGACTTTTTTCAAAGAACTGAATATTTTTGTTTTGCAATTCTGATTCAAAAGTTCAGTGTAAACTCAGATTTGTAATGTCAACATGTTGTGTGAATAATTAATCAATTCCATGCGTGTTCAATAAAAAGGTCAGGATAGGTTTTGTTTAATGTCAAAAATATTAGTAATTTATTGGATACAAATGAATAATTCGATTCACAGAATTCTGTTATCCTCAATGCAATGCAAGAGTTACATTCAGGAGGTGCGCAACAATTTTAATTTCCTGACTTCTACTTACATATGCAGCTGATATTAACAGGTGGAGTTTAGTGGAATTCGTCACTTGTCAATCATTCTCCAGTCCTCCATTGGCCGCACCCATACATACATCCTCTTTTTCTATGAATTCTCTTCACAACATTAAAAGCATAAGAATTCTCAACTGCACATATTCTGTGTTCAGTTTCAGCCCATCTCTGCTCACAGGAAGTTTAGCTGCAGAACTAAAGTAAATTTTAGACTATCAGGCCTTTGCATTTTTATCAGCTTCATCTACATCTGCAAAAATGCTTCATTAGTATGCAAGGCATATCACACTCAGGAGAAAAGTTTAGTTAATATATCACCTTTAAGCAATGCAAATACAATTGTTTAATGAAAAGAAAAAGAGACAAAAATAATAAAAAAATATATATAATCCTTTTTCCCAACAGTGTGAACTTATTTACACCAGACACGACTTGCACAAATAGATCATGTTATTTGTGCATAATTAGATGCTTTAGACCAGAGATGCCCAAAGTAGGGCCCGCTCATTGTAACCTTTTATGTGGCCCACCATCCCATATCAGGAAAGTGAGTATGATGGAGAGGGTTGAGGAATCTTTGTGTTGCCTTTAACACAGAGATCGTCATTTCTAATTTGACGTAACTTTTTTTTGTTTGTTTTATTGCAAAGCTACACAAATGCAAACTGAAATTAAATGTTTCAATTAGATGTTGTAAATGAATGTGAGTTTATAAAATGTAAATACTGTCACTTGACTGATAGAGGACTATGCAGAAGACATCGGCGAGCAAATCAAGGCAAACACTAGTGTAATTCTGTTATAAATGAGATTGTTTTGTTTTTACTGTAATATGTTCATTATAAAATATAAAAAAATAAAATTGTATTAGTTAATATAAAGTGTTTTCTAGTCATTTGTCCCACTTCAACTAGTCAACGTTGGCCCACTAGCCTCATTCAAGTTTGGTTTTTGGCCCTTCATAAGAAAATGCCAACTGATGTCGTTTCTTTTCGCGCTAATGATATTTACAGGAACATTATTCGCAAATAAAGGATTATTTTCATGCAGTTCTTTGCATAACACCAAATAAATACCACAAAACAACTTAACAATGCATGTGATTTGTAATCAAATAAGTTTGTTTCACCTAACAATCTTCATATGAACAACTTTTTGTGGTCAGTTTACTCAGTAACTCACTTTGTATGGTGTGGGTCTTTCGATGCAGAGCTCTCTGGTTCAAGTTTAATGGAACACCATTCCAAAAAGACTTAAAAGCTATGTAAAATCATGGTAAAACTATGCAGACGCAATGTACTTTTATCATATGTTTGCTTTTAAAAACACTATTGGTTGGGTTTATGGAAGGATTTAGGTAAGTGGTTTGCAGGTGATCTATACGACAAGCTCCGCCTTCTCAAGGAAGTGAATCCCACACATACAACAAAATGTATTTGTAATGAGCCAGGGCTGGACCTTAATGGCCCATTTCCACTAAGTGGTACGGTATGGTACGGTTCAGTACGGGTCACCTTTATCAGGCTTGTCTTTCCACTGCCAAAAGGGTACCAATGGGTGTGGTGTATGACAGAAAGTTTCAGTCTACATCATTCTCGCTCAAGAAAATGTCAAAGTAAAGCTGTACGGGTTGTTCACATATCGTATGAGAAGCACTTCTCACAAAACAGATGCTTTATACACATAAATACTTGTGTATAAATGTTCATCACTAACCTTTCTATGAACAGGATTTGATTATAACTGCAGATCAATGATAGTGGGATATAGCCTACTGTAACTTCTGCAATTATATAAAATAAATAAATAAATAAATAAATGCAACATATACAGTATGAACACATACAGACAGTCTCCAATATGTTACCAATTACAGAAAAACTACACACAGCATACATTTAGTCCTTATTTGGCTTTAAAAACAACATGCAACATATAGCCCACAGTCAGTGCAAACCTCTCATCTGTATCTGTAATCTTCACCAGCACATGTAACCTCTTGTTAGAAAGTAATTCCGTCATTCTGAGTTCATAATAGTCCAAAAGGAGATGATAATAGTTAAATTTGGCAGTTTGTTCATGTTTTAGGTTGCTGAAAAAATCATTTGCTCCTTTGTTTTTTCACGCTTCACTCTCGCGTTTGTCCGTTTCTGAAAGGATCGGATGTCAGAAGCACTTCAATAACTATTGTTCAATAAACAATAGTTCATTATTTAAAATATAGACGTGCACATGAGCTCTCTCGAGAAAGTGAAACCGCTTGCACTTTAGATGGCCTTGTAAACAACAACGGGTAGATTCTCTTTTTCTTGGTTTTGCGGCTGTTCATCAAAATGTCGACAAGGTTTGTTTAAGCTTGGGTCGACCATGGCTTGTTATTATATGTATATATTATTACGGTGTAATGTCTCCGCTGTGTATTTAAAAATGCAGCTTCATTTGTTTTCATTCTTCTGGCTTGTGCACAAGCTAGTGATGTATATCTGTAAACCAATAGCATTCAGTTGCGTGTCTTGCTCTGCCTTTTGGTACCCTTTTGTTGTGCTAGGTACCCTTTCGAAAGTGTACTCAAAAAGTGGTACTGTGCGGTTCGCTTTTTGGTACCTTTTGACAGTGGAAACATCCATAAAAGCGTACCGTAACGTACCGTACCACTCAGTGCCATATCATTCACATACAATTAAATACTAAGTACGATATGAAGTAAATAAGAAGATACCAATAAGTTCTCCTTAGAAATGTATTCATATACAGTACACTCTTACTTCAGCTGTATCGGAATTTGTTTAGCATTTTAACCAATTTAAAAAGATTCAAATACTATCTTTACTGGAATGTAATGTAAAGATAAAGTACCATATCTTTAGCAAGTGAATAGTACAAAGCAAACACATGCTGGTATAAAAAAGATATGTGTACAATATGCATCAATTGACTAATCTCTTTCGTTTTCTCTGTCCACAGTACATTGCAAAAACAGTGTCTTCAGCTCTGAGATTGAGAGTCTTCAAAACGCTCAATATTTACAGGACATTAAGATTTCTCAATGTGGAAAGAAATCCAAATGTATCTGCAGTAATGTAGATGGATTACAGTGTTGGATGTAAATTTACATTTACTCATTTAGCAGAATTTTTTCCCCCTCCATGCATATGAAGAGGAGAGAGATCTAGTGAGCTAGACTGCATATTTGGACATCATTGCTGTGGGCATCATGAGAATGTTTACATTTGGTTATGATGACAAAAAAGATGACTAGGGACCTGTTTTAGCTTTATTTTATTCAAGTGTATGCCAAAAAAGCTGAACCACTGTGACAGATGGAATTGCGAGAAAGAGGTGGGCTGTGATGCATTCTGAAATGCATAAGAGTGTATGATGAGGATGTTGGGTGGGGCTGATGGATGAGGAAGAAAGCTGGTTGAAAAATCTGTAGTGAGAGAGAGAGAGAGAGAGAGGGAGAGAGAGAGAGAGAGAAAGTGAGAGTGAGAGTGGTGTAAGAGATTGCTTGACATCAGCAGAGTCCCAACCCCACCCAACATCAGCACTGCAAACACACACACACACACGCGCTGTAGATTTACTGGCTCTACGAATAGTAAATTCACTCACAGGAAGTGTGCTAAAGAGAGACACATAGTGTTTTTCACATCTCTGATCTCACAAGTCTGATAAAAGTCATATGCGTGTGATTAAATGCGCTCCATCCTCCTGCTTCTGCGTCAAATTAAATTTAGAGCTTAATTGGTAGTTAATGAAAGACCCATGATGGCGTTTTAATGGAAACACAAATAGGGACATTGTCATCTGCCATACAGTAGATGCCATTCACCATATTTACTTAGAGACCTATTGTACCTTGATTCAGCAAAGTCAGATAGACAGTCAAATATTTATTCATTTTCTTTTTGGCTTAGTCCCTTTATTAATCTGGGGTCACCACAGCGGAATGAACCACCAACTTATCCAGCATATGTTTTATGCAGCGGATGCCTTCAAATGATCCTCTTTATAACTAGCTACTACCTGGGTAGTTATATAGTTATTACAACATGTTCTCCTGTACTCGGTTTTGCATCATAGCTCGTTTTCCTCTTCCCATGAATCCTTTCAGTCAAATTAAATTCTGATGCCCTTGTATAACTTTGCTGACTTCAGTCATTTGTTTAGTCATCAATCTGTCATTTTTAAAACTTCACTGATGAGTCATGATTCACAGATTCGTCACTTGCATCAATCATTTATAGTTGATCTTTTGATTTTTTTTTTTTGATTTTTTTTTATTTATTTATTTATTTTTTTAAGTTATTTTACAGCAACAAGAGCAAAACACAAAGTAGCATCCAGAGGCATCTGAACTTCTAGGAAGATTCATGATTTCTGTGTACTTGTAATGTTCGAGTCCTATTTTCAGTCAGAAAAAAAGCTTCAGTTTAGCAGTATCTCTGTAGCGGCGTTAAAAGCAGTCTCGTTTTTTTCTTATTATTTTAAATGTATAATTTTCTTAGAATGGAAGGGCTTTTGCTGCGTAAAACATATGCTGGATAAGTTGTCGGTTCATTCTGCTGTGGCGACCCCTGATTAATAAAGGAATTAAGCTGAAAAAAAAAAATGAATGAATGGATTTTCTTAGTATGGTGATGTTGTGTGTGCTTATTTAAGCAACAACAATATTTCTCAGCATTGTAAATGTTTGAGAATGAAGTGCTACCCCATCTTACCTCATAAATGTTTTCATGAAAATACTACAAATATAATATCCAACAAATCAACATAGCTCTTCGCATAGTGTATATTTATTTCAATAATACTTTTGCAAATTCAGTTAAAGAAAATAGTCATTCTGCGCCATCGACACATAAGGAACCATAATAACGAGCCCACTGCTGCGCTAAACAGCTCACATGCATATAAAAGCTGACACCACCAGTCATAATAACAGCAGCAATGGTTTACATTAGTATAATTAAATTCATTGATGATAACGAAGTTGAACTGTTTGGTTTTTAAACTTATGTCAGCATATGTAGGCCATGTGCAATGTTTATTTTTACTATGTCATACTAATGTTAATATACATAGATGTTTATTGCATTTATGCTCTTCTCACAGTAACCACATGTTTGCTCAGTTATCACTAGGGCCAGACGGAATCTGCTGACGTTTTTTGCAATTACTGCGGAGAATTTTAGTAAAAATCTGCAGATTTCTGCTAAATTATTTTGGGAGTCTCATAACTAAAACCTTAATATGTGAAATAAAAAATAATACCTTTTTAACTTTTATTTAATGTTTAAAATGCAAATCCAATTAGATCCACTTTATTTGGTAAACAGAGCAAGTCTCTCATATAATATATGTACTAAAAGACAGAAAATATTACTTTACAAACTGCATTGTACATAAATCAGATGAACATTTTCATGTTAGTCAATAATATTACTGAAATTAATTTAAAAACTGAATAAATTCCAATTTAAGCACGTTTACTCAAGTAAATGAACAGAATTAATGATGGGCTAAAATTCTGCGGAAAATCTGCGGAATTCTGCGCGCACAGATTCAGTGTGGGCCTAGTTATCACATATTCTTGTCCTCATAAAGAAAGCTGTATTATTGAAGTTCATAATTAATATTTGGATTCAGCGTTTACTCTGATAACTGCAGTTTTTGAAAGAAGCCTTTGTACATCTCAGAGCAAAGTTCATCTGTTTTGCTCTGGAAAGAAATATCTTCTGTTTCGGAATGTCTGTCTTTGTTTTGGTTTTAACTTCGCCCACTGTCAGTTTACCAAATTATATTTTGAAACCTCGGGTTGTCAAAAATGCGGCCTCTAGAGGACAGTAGCAACCTTCGAAATAAGATGAGGAGTCAGAGTTATAAAAATCTACATTTTGATTTATTTGCAAATAATTCAAATATAACAATCTTTTTGTGATCTGTTTCTGTCGTCAATCTGGCAACCTGTGTGCTTGTTGTGTCAAAGGAAGAGGGGCAAGGTGAAAAAATGTGTACAATATTTTTAATTGGGACCACAATATCTATTTCAACCTCAATCCTATTAACTGCATACCTTTAATTACTAAATGACTCCGCCATTTTGAATGAATCATTTGAATGAATTCTACAGTGAATCATTCATTAAAACTTTCTGTCAGCTATACTGGCAGTTTAATTGTCATTTTTAAACCGCACACACACACACACACACATATAAAAGCTGACACTACCAGTCATAATAACAGCAGCAATGGTTTACATTAGTATAATCAAATTCATTGATGATAAGTAAGTTGAACTGTTTGGTCTTATATTATTCAATTTTAAACATATATAAGTGTATACATACATACATACATACATACATACATATATATACATATACTGTATGTGTATGTGTATATATATATATATATATGCATACAGTTGTTTTCATAAAAGGGGCAAAATAAACATGATTTTGATTTCCAATTGTTCAGTTAGACTTACTGTAGAGCATAACCAAGTGTATTTACTTGAAATGCGTACTCCGCAACGATGGACATTTTGATAACTGCTTGAGTAGGCTATTTGATTTGTTCGCACACTGTCTCTGTTATATTGTGTGATGGAAGGTCATGCAGGCACGCATCGGTTTTTTGAGTCCAGCTGTAACAGCTGCACGGCCGAGTTCATTCAGTATGATTCTGCCTATCCCTGCTTCTGTTACTACATGTACAAGTTAATCCTTGATGAAGACTATTTGAATTAAAATTTTTGTTCTACGACGAGCTTGGTTAGCCTACCTTTGACTGGACTGTTCCCGCGGTAGTGCCGAAATAGGGACTGTCCTGAAAAAATTGGTACATCTGATCACCCTGATGCTGCGTTCACACCAGACGTGGAAGAAGCGTCAAGTGCGAGTGATTTAGATGTTAAGTCAATGCAAACGCGCGAATAGGCATCCTGCGGCGCGATACACGTGAATGGCGCGGCGCGAATGGCGCGAATTTTGCGTTTGACGCACAAATCGCGCAAATCGATCGAGTTCAAAAATCTAAACTTCTGTGGACATTCGCGCCGCGTTAACCAATCAGGTGCTTGCTCTTGTGGGGGCATGATTGTGACGTAGCACCTGTTGTTGGTGTCCGAGGGAATCCTCCAGCCGACAACGACAACAGTTTATCAAACTGGGCGTGGCTCAGTCAGAAGCACCGCTGAAAGCCTCCGTCATCCAGGTTAAGTTTCTGGAGGAGTTTATGAGCTCACAGAGCTGGGTGCACCTCTGAAAGTATCTAGTGGACTCAGACACTGCTCCAAACATATCGACGCTGTTTTACAGCCTTCATAAAGCACATAAACACAGTTATTTTATCAATAAAATCCATAATAGCCATTTAGCAACGAAGCTACAGTCACCGGGCAGACAGAAGCCCGGCCCATGACACGAATCCGCGTCTGTTCTGAAGTGAATTTGACGCGCGAATGAAGCGGAGTTTGACGTGTGAATGAAGCGAAGTCTGACGCGCGAATGAAGCAAGTAAACTCAAATGTTCACGCGTCTTATTTACTCGCGAATAGCGCGATTTAGCCACGCGTTCCGCGTCTGGTGTGAACACAGCATTATGGGTAACTAAAACAGGGCTATTCAATATTCTGATTGGGCTACAGCCACTCTGAGCCCCAGTGTAGCACCGGCATCACTGTTTTTAAACAGCAGCGAACCGAAAGGAATACTACACATTATCGATGAGAGAAAGCATGACGCAAAGAGGCATTTCCCATGTCATAGCATAAGTTAATTCATCAGCCAATCAAGGGCCCCCTTCTCCCGTGGGCCCTAGGGGCTTCAACCCCACCTAGCCCTTATGTTAATCCGGCCATGTTCACAGCACAGAAACCGGCATCTTCTCAATATGTTGACAAACTCTTCCGTGCCTTATAGTTACAACTACATTGTATAAGGTTCAAATAGACATTGTTTGGAACCAGCTATTATAAGCTGGTCTTATTCAAATGTGTTATACCTGCAGTAAATTTGTGCAGAAAGTAAGACTCAGGCATTTAATGATCTCTAATATTCACAAATATGACAAATTAACCAAAATAAGGACACCTTAGTAAGAGTGTTTACCCCAAAAATGAAAAATCTATCACCATTTACTGACCTTCAAATGGTTACAGCATTTACAATGATGAAAATACATAGCCATGTTTTATGTTTAAATGTTTTATGTGATTCTCCAATTTTGGACACAAATCTAATTCGCATCATTCGCAAACATAGCTTATGACAGCATTTTCATTTTTGGGTGAACTGTCCCTTTAAGCAAACTATCGTGGGAAAGGTGGATCAGTGTTACACAAACATGACATCTACAGTCGTCTGTCACCATGTTCAATCTCACTCTCAGTCTCTTTCTCTGTTTTTTTTATATCTGGAGGTGTCATTTCTTCAGGAACACTGATAGTGGAGTGTTAATGAGCTGAACCATATAACTGTGTGTTTGTGCTTCTGACTCTGATATGCAAATGAGGAATGTCCTCGTCTGATTGGTCGCCTGCTAGCGTAAGGCATTAGAATGTGTAAGTGATTGCGATCTGTGTGTTTCTCTGCAGGCAGTGACTCCGTGGAGGGCGAGTGTGTGTTCGAGGGGGATTACGCTGTCCCTCCTCTCCCGGTGACCGAGGGCATGCAGCACATTCGGATCATGGAGGGCGTGACGCGCTCTCTCCCCTCCTCTCCTCTGCTGTCCCATCAGGCCCTCAACATGCGTCTGCAACCCATCAAGAGGCTGCCAGGTAACACCCCGAGTGTGTTCAGTTGTTGTGTTGGTGTTGTGTTTACGTGGCTTGTGTACTTGTGTATGTGTGTCAGCGAGAAGCACCTCCTGTTTCCCTTCTCAAACACTCCAGCTGAATGCCAGATCTCCCGCAGAGAGCACAAATGCCTTCACCTTGCATACCAGAGAGAGTGTGAATGAGCTTGTGTTTGTGTGCGTGTTTGAGAGGTAACGGTTGTGTTGCAATGTGTTATTTTTAGAGTAGTTGGTTTACAAGTTTATGTAATTAAGGAGATTTAGCAAAAGAGGTCTGAAGGATTGTATTTTAAAAGAGATTTTAAAATATATCATTTTTAATTGTACATTTTTTTATCAAGTAAAAAAAAAATCTTAAACCAGGGTAAACTCAAGGAATAATTGTTTTTAGTTTTGTAAATTTATATATATATATATATATATATATATATATATATATATATATATATATATATATATATATATATATATATATATATATATATATATATATATATATAATTAAAATTATCATTCATATATTATTATTTTGAATTATTATATAATACTAAATAATAATTTGTTTAGTTAGTTGGTTAGTTGGTTAGTTAGTTGGTTAGTTAGTTGGTTGGTTGGTTCTAAAGAATTTGAATAATTAATAAAATTGAGTATTTTTTTATGCCAGGATAAATGAGGTAACTTTAATTACTGAATGACTCTTGCCATTTTGAATGAATAATTTGAATGAATTTTGATGTAATTCTTAAAATCTGACTTCAACTGTATATGTAAATGATCATTCATGTATTATTTTGTATATATACTGTATACATCTATAATTTACATATGTAAATTATTATTCATATATTATTTTTATTATTATTATTAGATAATAATAATAATAATAATAATAATAATAATAATAATAACAAGTTACAAGATTAAAAAGATTACTTGAGTAATAAAATCAAGTGAGCTTTTTTTTTAATGCCAGGATAAATGGGGTAACTTTAATTACTGAATGTCTAAGCCATTTTGAATGAATCATTTGAATGAATTCTACAGTGAATCATTCATTAAAACTTTCCGTCACCTACTGGCAGTTTTAGTGTCATTTTATTATTTATTTATCCATGACCAGCCGAAACGCCAGCACAAAACACACATGAAATATTCTTTAATATTCACAAATGTGACAAATTAACCATATATAGGGCACCTTAAAACAAGAGACCCCCTTAATCTTAATTTAAGGCAAACTCAAGGACTAGTTATTTTTTAGACTAGTTGTTTTTTGTTAAGTTGCCTAATAATTATGCACAGTAATAGTCACCTGCACACACAGATATCCTCCTAAAAAAACTAAAACTAAAAACAAACTAAAAACTACTTCCAAAAATAGTCAGCTTTGATATTAATGAGTTTTTTGGGTTCATTGAGAACATGGTTGTTGTTCAAAAATAAAATTAATCCTCAAAAATACAACTTGCCTAATAATTCTGCACTCCCTGTGTATATATATAGATATAAAACCATCCATATATTATTATTTTTAATTACTAGATATAATAATAGTTAGTTAGTTAGTTAGTTAGTTAGTTAGTTAGTTAGTTAGTTAGTTAGTTCGCTTTTTACAGCAGAGAAACCAGCATCTTCTCAATATGTTGACGAACTCTTCCATGCCACAGTTACTGCAGTGTCTAGGGTCAATACTAGGGTCATTAGTAGACATTATTTGCAACCAACTATAGATTATAAGCTGGTACACTTAATGATCTTTAATATTCATAAATATGACAAATTAACCAAAAATAGGGCACCTTAAAAGAAGAGACCCCCCCCAAAAAAAAAAAAATCTCACCATTTACTCAACCTCAAATGATCACAGCATTTACAATGTAAAATTTTAAGTTTACTTTTTAACAAGTACAAAAAAATCTTAAATCAAGACAAACTCAAGCACTAGTTATTTTTTAGATTTTTTATTATTCATATATTATTATTTATAATTATTAGATATAATAATAATAATAATAATAATAATAATAATAATAATTTTAGTTAGTTAGTTAAAATAAATAGAACCGAATTATATTTGCCATGTAAAGCACCATTTGTACATTCTAAAGTATTTATATGTGTATATTACATTCTATATAAATAATTAACAACCATACTTTTGTGTTTTTTTCTAATCATAGACACTGCGCTTCTGTTAGCAGCCACAAGGGTGCACTAATTATTTTCTTTTCCTTCCTGAGTTTTCCTCCTTCGTTTTTTTGTCTCTGTGGAGAAGTTGCTCAGCTGAAGGAGTGTTAGTGCACCATTAATGTTTCAGAAATGCTAATCGCCTCCTCAGAGAGCGTCATGTTGTTTTCAGCGGATGCTGTCAGTGGTAGTCCAGTGACATCTTTAGCTGTGCATTTATGAAGGAGGGTAGATGTGCTGAAGGAACTATAGAGATACATGTATTTATACATACAAGGAAGCAATATATACTGTATATTTTGATATATTTCTGTTAGGAAATTAATGCTTTAAACATTTAATCCTGTTGATACAGTATTTTATTTGCAGAATCCCTTGGCATGTTGCTAAAAGTAGTTAGCACTAGCACTGTGGCCCTAGCACTGTATGTTAATGTCTTGAGTTTGAGTCTAGTTATTGCTTCACTCTTTTCCCACGTTTCGCTCTATCTTTCTTCATTGTTTCCTGTCCTCCTGTGCTTTCCTCGTTTATTGTAAAGTGGTGAAAGATCAGAAATGGGAATTACTCCTGTGAACTTTTGTTAGCATCCTCTCTTTAACCTCCTCGGCTGTTTTTATCTCCCACGTGAGCTTGGACTGGAGCCAGTGACTTTTTCCATCCCTGCACTGTTTTTCCTGCTTTTATCATTTCCCAGTTGTTCCACTGAGTGTGTCCAGTCCAGTCTGTCCGCGGAAGCTCAGCCCAACACAATGACTTGTTTTCAGCCACAAGCAGGACAGTACGGAGGAGAGTGTGATTTCCTTTTCTTTCCATGTCCTGTATTGTTCGTCCAGCCCTCTGCTACTCCAAAAATTGGCTCACTGTTTATTTTCCTTCCACAATGTAATATTTGATTTCATTTTTTTCAAAAACACCAGATGTGTTTTATTCGGATGCTGGATATATAATATCTACTTATATACAGTTAATCCACCAAAGACATAAACTGAAACTTGTAAAAAAGTTCACCTGCAATGTTATTTTTGTCAGTAATGTCACCATAATGATATCGACAGCTATCACAGTCATATATATTCATAGATATTATTTCAGCTGTTTATGTGGGCTGCCATATGTAGTCTAAGACCCCGTTTACACTAATACGTTTTAGATTTAAAACGATCCTTGTCCACACTGGCGTTTCTGAACAGCTCTCTGTTCACACTACACAGCTGAAAACACACATCATATGACCACACACACACACTCTGACATACGCTGCAGCGTTTGTGCTTGTCTGAGCTCCAGGCAGTCAGCGTGTGCTTTGAGCACAGAAACCCAGGTGAGAGCTGTGCATGTTGGATGGTTCATCAAGAATCTACTGCTGGATCTAATCTCACTATATTTAATAAACGTGATAATTAATTCATCTTGTTGTTGATATCTAATGACATGTTCCCCGACTTTGGTCTTTTGAATCTATTACTTATTCTCGAGTAACTTGTTTCGGCTGAGTGCAAAGATAAGTTAAAGATGAAGTAGGTGATCTTCCACAACGCTAACCTCTTAGCATAAATCTCTGAATTACAGTCCCTCCCCTGCCGTCCAGAGCCACGCCTCCTGAAACACAAGCACGCACTCCTTAAAGATGACAGCAGAACCCTCTCTCGTGTGTTAAGAGCGACTAGTGCTTGTCCGGCAGCATGCAGGAATTACACTCATTACTAAGCCAAACGGACATGCTATTTCAGAGCAAATATTCAGAGTAGCATGGTAGACAATATAGGGAGCGCGTCACAGGTCGTCATTGTTCAAAAATAAACCTCAGTAAAGCAGGCTAGGCGAAATAGGGCTGTTTACTTGTGTTTTGTTGTTAAACTAAATAAAATCGACATTATCGATGCTGTAAAAGGTCCCTTATAAAACTGAAAATAGTCACATCAATCTTTCACCGGAAGATTTTAGTGGCTGAACAACACTTCTGTGCATATAACCTATTTGTAACAGCAGCATCTACATCAGCTTTGCGTGAAGCTAAAATAGTTTGTAAACAGAACATTACCTGACTAACAGAAACACTTCAGCCATGGTGTCATCCTTCCTCCAAATCAGATGTTCAAATCTGCATTTGCTGACAGACAGTTTGAGCTACTTATTGAAATTATGAGAGATGTCTGCCCGACACTATTTAATTGGATTAACATTTTTTTGTTTTATGCCTTACCCAGAATAAACAAATACATATATATTATTCATTTAGATCATTTACTTTAATCATTACTATTGGAATGTGAAGAGATTTTCAACCAGCACAACAAAACATGTTTCTGAAGACAATTACCAACTGCACCTTTAATATATTAATTTATGTAACCTGATTATGATTATGACTGATTGCTTGCCTTTATTTCCTATAATGTATAAACTTATTGTACGTTATACTTTTATAATGGCCATTACTGATTATTAAAACTGATATTCAGCGAAAGACACAGGGTATGAAAAGAAAATGAAAGGAGGCAGTTATGTTAAGCTCAGTTTTATAAATATGCATACAGTGAAGATGACGCTCATATAAATATGTAGCTACACAATGGCTTAACATTTCTGGTGTCTGTTAAGTTGTTAATATCAAAATGAAAATAGACCGTTCCTTCTATCATGTTTTCATTTTATTGTTAAGATAGTGAAACATCATAGCCAGGGTGATATGAATAAGGTTATAAAGTACACTATTCCCTTTGAAGATTCACCCAACATGTCCTCTGGAGTTTGTTTTCCATATCAAACTTGCAAAGTCTGAACTTGCAAGGCAAGGATGCAAGACTGAACTTTGTGTAGGCTACTTAATATTGAGGAAAAAATCCCAATCAAATAGGCGAATGTCTGCAGCCACACCTCTGTTTTCAGATGTCTCCGTTATCCCCATCCACACTGTGATGCAGCAGCGTTTTAAAATGAAAACGGCCTCTTCAGCATTTCTAAAACGCTTCATTTTCGGCGCTCGAAAACTGCAGGGTAGTGTGGACGGAAGGTGTAACTGTAGCAAAACTTACGCATTTTAAAACAAAAACATATTAGTGTAAACAGGGCCTAAGTTCTCTGTGCATCTGCAACCCCATGCTGTAAAAAAATATGTTGCTCACTTAAATTTTTACGTTGAGCCAATTAAACTTTACAAGTCATTTAACTTGCCCCAATTAAGCTGACTTAACTTCAAGCTAAAATCTGTTTAAACCTAATTAACTTTCTAAATTAAGTTAAAGTAACATAAAAACAATTTATGACAACTTACGTTACTTTAACTTTAAAAAGTTAATCAGAACTTTTTATTGTGTAATTTTCTTGAACAAGGATAACCAGATAACACTGTTGCACATTACATAGACAAAATAAAATATTTTTGGTAACACATTATAATAACTGCACACTATGAATAGTCGATTAAGCATATACTAAAAGTTATTTTGTATGTTAATAAATGCTTTAAGTCAACTTCATCCAGTTTTGTGACCTAATCTACAGTGAGGACTATTTATGCTTTATAAATCCCTTATAAATGACAATTAAAGGCTCCGTTATATTCTAAATGGGAGTTAAAATAAATGGCTTTATTAATTTCTATTCATTTGAAGATACACAAATAAAACTATCAACTGAAAAATAAATCTTAGCAATCGTATGTCAAATAAAATTACTGTACAGTTTAAACTTTACTAAATAACTTTGAAATGTTGTATCACAATATATTGTTAAATTATTGATGTTGTTTTATCCAATATTATTTAATTGTATTTATTTCTAATTGTATTTTGACACTCTTGTTATTCGGCAATACGGTAATTTTATTTTTTAGATAAGATTGCAAACATTTATCGTTCATTTGATACTAACCCTTTAATTGTCATTTATATGGGCTTTACAGAACATAAATAGTTCTCACTTTAGATTAGGTCACAAAACTGCATGAAGTTGAGTTAATAAAGCATTTATTAACATACATAGTTATCATATGCCTGAATAATAAAATATATAAATGTTGATTTATATAGTTTATTTATCGCTTACTAACTCATTCTGAATGATTCTAAAAGCCACCAACTACTCTTAAATACAAATGGTTTGTAAATATTCCTGAATTTAGTAATGAACAATTAATAAGTAATGAATCAGAATCAGTTTTATTGCCAAGTGTGCTTCACACACACAAGGAATTTGTTTTGGCAACAGAAGCTTCCAGTGTACATAAAGTGACAAGTGACAACACAAAATTAAATATGAGAAAAGAAATAGGCGATAAACATTAAATGTTGCAGTAAGAGATGCAGTAAGTAAAAAATAAAAAATATCTGGATGTTGAATTGTATGTACAGATATGTTGTAAATACAGGTTATAAGGTGCTATATACCAATGAAGTATGAAAATACAATTATTAAGCACAATAGAAATGTATACAGCGTTTGTAGCTGTATTTATAAACTGCTTACTAACATCTATAGAGTTAATGCTTAACGGATAATGAATGAACTATTTGCTAATGCTTAATAAATGATTTATAGTGTGTAATCATAAAGTATTACCAGATTTTTTTTCATTTCTCAAAATATTTTCTGTTGTGGTGAGCAGAAGTAAGGAAGTCTTACTGGTTTAGAACAACATAGGATATTTAGAACATTCATTTGAAGTGATCTATCCCTTTAAAACATTTAAATGTACAACTTATTCAATTGCTGAAAAAGATCTGACTCAAAAGAACAAACTCTCATAAATTTGCTAATAATGAAGATGCAATATATCAACATTTACTGTACATTAACCGGTGACTATAATTTTAGTTAGAGGGCTGTTAAAAAATATACTATACTGTAGTTTTCTATGTAATTTCCAGTACTTTTGTTACACTTTTTTGTCATTTTGTAGCATGGTAGACTTTGTTCTACACTGCAAAAAAAGTTGACTCAACTCAAAATTGTAAAGCAACTTGCTGCAGAGCTTTTTTGAGTTGACTTTTTTTTTTTTTTTTTTTTACAGTGTAGTTCATGTTCATAAGATGGATGTTCTTCTTATTTCATCTATTGTGCTCCACTGAAGAAAGTTTGGAATGACACAAGAGTTTGAAAAGAAAACTTAATTTTTAATTTTGGAGTAAAAATCTTCTTTAATGCACACTGTACAAAATGCAGGCTTTTACACAATTCATTCATGTTGTCCCAACACAAATTAAGTTAACTTAACACTTTTAACAAATTTATGTGAATTGAACATAAAAAATTAAGTTGTCCCAATGAAATCTCAAGAATTGTGTTCTTTCAGCTCATTTTAAATAAGTAGTTTGAACGAGCAAAAAAATGTTTTTTTGAGTGCAGAGGGATTAAACTGAATCCTTGTCTATTAGATTTGTACTGGCTACTAGAGGTTTGCTTTCATTTCATACAGAATACTGATGGGTGTGTGTGTGTTTGACCGGCCCTTCTGATCTTCTGATTTTTTTTTTCTCCACAAATTACCCCACGCTTTGCGCCATACATTTTAATTGGCTTAAGATAAAATCTAGTGTCTTTGTCCTAAATGACTTAAGCTGCAATTACTGATGGGAGCTGGTGGGAGACTCGGCTCATATGACCTCATGGCACTCCAGAAGGTTAGTCTTGGAGTTATTCTCCAGTTGAAACATTTTAAGAGGGTTTTCGTCCCCCTTTTTTATGTGAGAGTCAGTTCCTGGAACTGAAGGCTACATTTACACCCTAATGATGGCAATCACTGCCGAGCAACTGCTTCCGTTCCAGTGACTGAACAATGACCTTTGACCCTCCCAGTCATCTTAACCAGTGCAATTACAGTAATCACCAGCATTCTGGTTAGAGTTTTACAATTATATGTAGGTAAACATGTAAACACACACACCCTCACCCCAGTCTTCTTATTTTTATATGTCTGCATGGTTGGATGTAAAGATGAATAATTGGATTAATAATCGTTCGAAAGAATGGAGGGGTGAAAGGAGGGATGAAAGAATGAAGAATGGGTTTGAAAAGAGAGATAAATATGTGTATGGATGGATTGAAAAGTGCAGTACTGTACATGTGAATGGATAAATTGTGACTGCAATAAAAGAAGGGCTGTTGTTATGAATGGATGAGAAAAATAGTGAATGGATGGATAGATGAAACAGAAAAAAACGGATGGATGGATGGTTGAATGGATAGAGAAAACAGAAAAAAAATGATGGATGGATGAATGAATGAAATGAGAATTAGATGGATGGATAGATGAAAGAATAGGTGGGTGATTGGGTTTACTGATTAAAAAGTAGATGGAAGTATAGATGAATGTAAGAATGGATTAATGTGTGTGATGGATGGATGGATAAATGAAATAAGAATTAAATTAATGGATGGATGAAAGAACAGGTGGGGGGTGGATTGAATAAATTAATGGAAGGATGGATGGATGGATGGATGGATGGATGGATGGATGGATGGATGGATGGATGGATGGATGAAATAAGAATTAGATGGATGGATAGATAGATGACAGAACAGGTGTGTAGATGCACTGATTAAAAAGGTGGAAGGATGGATGGATGGATGGATGGATGGATGGATGCATGGATGGATGAAATAAGAATTAGATGGATGGATAGATGAAAGTGGTGGGTGGGTCGATTGAATGAAAAACAAGTAGATGGAAGCATAGATGGATGGATGGATGGATGGATGGATGGATGACATAAGAATTAGATGGATGGATAGATGAAAGAACAGGTGGGTGGGTGGACTGATTAAAAAAACAAGTGGATAGAAGCATAAGCGAATGGATGGATGGATGGATGGATGGATGGATGGATGGATGGATGGATGGATGGATGGATGGATGGAAGAAATAAGAATTAGATGGATGGATAGATGAAAAACAGATTGGTGGGTTGATTGAATAAAAAACAAGTGGATGGAATCATGGATGGATGTATGAAATAAGAATTAGATGGATGGATAGATAAAACAACAGGTGGGTGGGTGGACTGATTAAGAAGCAAGTGGATGGAAGCATGGATGTATAAAAGGATGGATGGATGGATGAAATGAGAATTAGATAGATGAAAGAACAGGTGGGTGGGTGGACTGATTAAAAACAGGTGAATGGATGGATGGATAGATGGATTGATGGATGGATAGATGAAAGAACAGGTGGGTGGGTCGACTGAAAAAAACAAGTGGATGGAAGCATAGATGAATGAAAGAATGGATGGATGGATGGATGGATGGATGGATGAAATAAGAATTAGATGGATGGATAGATGAAAAACAGATTGGTGGGTTGATTGAATAAAAAACAAGTGGATGGATTCATGGATGGATGGATGACATAAGAATTAGATGGATGGATAGATAAAACAACAGGTGGGTGGGTGGAATGATTAAGAAGCAAGTGGATGGAAGCATAGATGAATGAAAGAATGGATGAATGTGTGTGGATGGATGGATGGATGGATGGATGGATTAAATAAAAATTAGATGGATGGATATATGACAGAACAGGTGTGTAGATGGACTGATTAAAAAACAGGTGGAAGGATGGATGGGTGCATGGATGGATGCATGAAATAGGAATTAGATGGATGGATAGATGAAAGAACGGGTGGGTGGGTGGACTGATTAAAAATCAAGTGGATGGAAGCATGGATGGATAAAAGGGATGGATGGATGAATGAATGAAATGGGAATTAGATTAAAAAACAGACTGATTGAAATGAGACTGATTAAAAAAAACAGATGGATGGATGGATGAAATAAGATTTGCATGGATAGATGAAAGAAAAGGTGGGTGGGTGGACTGATTAAAAAACAGATGGATGGATGGATGGATGGATGGATGGATGGATGGATGGATGGATGGATGGATGGATGGATGGATGAAATAAGATTTGCATGGATAGATGAAAGAAAAGGTGGGTGGGTGGACTTATTAAAAAACAGATGGATGGATGGGTGGATGGATGGATGGATGGATGGATGAAATAAGAATTGGATGACTAGATGAAGGAACAGGTGGGCGGTGGGTGGATTGGTTAAAAAACAAGTGGATCGAAGCATGAATGGATGGATGGACTGGTTAAAAAATAAGTGGACAGAAGCATATATGAAAGTAAGAATGGTTGCATTGACAGAGGGATGAAAAAATGATGCACGGATAACTGCATGGATGAATAGATGGATGAATACGTGTATGGATGGAGTAAAGAATGATGTATGTGTGAATGAGTGACTGCATGGATGGATGAAAGAAGGGGGACATTTATGAATGAATGAAAAAAGAAGGTGATGGATGCATGGATGGAAGAGGAATGGACAGATGAAAGAATGAGTGAATGGATGTGCTCCCCAAAATTGTGCCTGTGACTGGGACATATGGCAGAAAGAAGGGAAGAAGTGTGAAAGACTGAATATGCAGTGTCTATGTGCTGCCTTTGACACTGACTGTGTTAATAAGCTGCTCTGACGAAGTGTGCGAATGTGACACACTCGTATTTAAATGACTCTGTACATCTTTTGGGCTGCTCTTATTGGCTGTCACAGATCTATATACAGTAGCAACTATCATCAAGCCACTCAGAATCGATTTAAAAACTGAAACTGTCCACAAATGGATCTCATGAGATTGCACAGAATTCACAAATACTGAAATACTGGTTTGTGTTTTTAGTAGGTGCTAATTTCATCCATGCATACGTTCCTAATGCTGTGGTATTCTGCTTGTTTCTGTGAGCTTTTCTGGGTAAAGCAATTCATGTCTGGATTCTTTTTTTGCACCGAAGGCACTTGAGAAATATCTCCTATAACGTGGCTCCGCCCCCTCGTCATGACAACAGCATCTCTGAATGGATGAGTCGTCCCCCTGGGCTCTTAAACACTATTGTCTTCTTCACTCACTCCTCTTCTTCTGGCAGCTCTCCTGTGCTGGCTCAAAATAGCCTGCCGTTTAAGTTTCCAGGGGGGCCGCAGACGTGGGATATAATTGGAAGCGTGACACCACCTCGTTTCCTGTCTCAGGTGACGCCGTGACTTCCACATGCGCCATGATTTGCTTTTTTTTTTCTCTCTCTCTCTCCATCCCAAAGCCAAGCTTCTCTCCTTCGCTCCTCCTCCTCTCACCTCTTCTCGCATCATGAGTATCAGTTTCTCAAGATCAGCGGAGTAGATGCACCAGTTTGTTTTATGATTGAGAGAACATGATGATGGATTTATCTGTTTGTGAAGAAGGAATAGAAGAGATCTGTTGTTGGATGAAGAGGGTGAGCATTTTGTCATTTAGCCTTGTTCTCTTTTGTTCAGTTACTGTGCTTTTATTTTGTCAAGCATCACTGTTTTGATAGGCCATTTCTGTGTTTAGGGGTTTGAACTCTTAGACTAATGGTTAAACTATTACATGGGACTGTCACCCAAAATGTACTCATCCTCCACTTGTTCAAAACCTGTTGAAATTAAAGGAATATGTTTTAACAGGCATTGATTGACATTTTTGTTTTTACGCTGTAGAAAATGTAACGACAAAAAGTCAAGACAAATCTTTTTTTATGTTGCTTCAACTTATTTTTTTTTTGTTTAAAAGTATATTTATTGAACATGTTAGATATGAAACATACAGTACAAATAGCTTTTCACTCTTCCTTTTTTTTACACAACAAACAAAAGCCGTCGCACACATATACATTTAGGTTCTATAAAAAAATATAAATAATATTAAGATAAAATACAAATAAATAATAATATTAAGTAAAATATATCAAAATATTTTATATATAAAATAATACATTTTTACTCTCATATATAAAAGGAAAGGAAAGAAAAAAAGTAAAAGAAAAAAGTAACACTGAAAGGTTCTACTCTAAAATGACTGAGGGGTCCATCTTCTTTATGTGATCTAAAATGGGTTGCCAGGTGAGAAAAAACATATCAGTACAACCCCTTACAGTATATCATATTTTTTTTAAGGTCAGGTGATGTAGGAGTTCCATAAGCCATTGCTTTTTCCTTCCATTTCAGCAATATTAACCTTTTAGCTAAAAGCGTAGCAAAGGCAATCACATTTATCTTGCTTTTATTAAAACATAAGGAGCTTCAACTTATTTTAATAAGTTAGTCAGGCTTCAGCTATAGGCATGGGCCGGTATAAGATTCTGACGGTATGATAACCTTGAATAAAAATATAATGTATTGTGGTTACTGCTCTAAAAGCTGTTCTTTTTAATTGTCTGGGTAAAAAAATAAAAGTTATTTTGTTTTGTGTTTTATTTTGAGAAACATTTTGAGGTATTCATTCAGAAATATTTTGTAACAGTAAACATGTCAGGCTAAATAATGAAAATGAATCATTGACTTCTGCAGTCCTCATTAGTTTCAAAAACACATATTTCTTAACAATTTAAAACGGCATCTTTGGATATCTTTTCTGCTGGAGATAAACGTAAAAACAAAACAAAAAAGCAACAACTTACATATACCGTACGGTATAACAGAAAATTTTGAATTCAAAGTTTTAAAAGCTTGACTTTTCAAACCGCGGTATACCTTGGAAACGGTTACGTCCCATGCCTATTTTCAACTAAATTGTTTAAGTTATACAGTATAAAGTTTAACTTTATAGTTTAGTCAGTTTGACTGATGTAAGTTGAGATGACTAGAAAAGGTCATTTGATTCAACAAAAAATTGTATGAATGTTTTTACAGTGTAATATGGATGTCAATGGAGATTCATCAACCATTGCAACATTCTTCAAAATATTTTTTTATGTAACACACTATAAGTTAAAACCACTTGATTGTAAGTATAGTGAGGACATTTTGTGTATAATTTTGTTTTAAATAGGGCTAAACGTTGGTGTGTAACCCATCCTGAACCTTTTAGCATGTACAGTATGATACTTCAGGTTCTGCAATTTATTGTGATACTGTATACACTACCGGTCAAAAGTTTAATAATTTAACATTTTTTCACGTTTAATAAATGCTTGAACAAAATAATTTTCTTAAAAAAAACATGGAAAAAAAACTGACACCAAACTAGTAGTGTATATATTTTTTAAACTTGCCCAAAATATTCCATTAATACTAAAACTAACATAAATCAGTAGCAAGCATTACTTAAAGGGTTACCAGCTCAAACCTTCTGAAATCAAATATTGTAGTTTAATTAAAATCATTTTTAAAATGTTACTTTATTTAGACATGTATTTTTACATGTTTTACTTTATTTGTATTTGTTATTAATAGATTTTTGATTCTCCTACACTGAAAAAATGATTCCTGCAAAAGAGATGCAAACAAAAATGTGGGTTAAATTTAAACAAACAAATTAAATTTAGTAATGTTCAACTCAATTTGTTCGTTTAAATTCAGCCCAAATAAATTTTCAACCACTTAAAATTGATTAAATCCAAGGAATCATCTTTGAATCATTTTTTTTCAGTGAATTTTACAAACAATGAATTATTAATGTATGATAAATGTATAAATGTAATGTATTTTTTCTATGTTTTAATTATTAGCAATTTATCATCACTAGGAGTTCACAAAACCCTGTTTGGGGAAACCCTGTCATAGCGACACAAGTAATTGCTTAGCAACCATTTACAGCAACCCACGTAGCTATAATAGCAACTGCATAGGAAGACCCTGGAAACCACCCACTACATCCTCAGTGGCAAGCTTCATGTGGACAAATATGTGTGATTATGCTTCAGAAACACGCTGGAAGTAAAACATCCACCGTGTAACTAGGTCTAGGTGTAAGGTGCAGTCTCCAGAGCAATGCTTTACATAACTCACCCACATCATTTGAGGATGCCTGTTGGGGAGTGACATTCACTCCCTGCTGCCACCTTCTCACTGGAGACATAAATGAGCCGTCACTCCTCATTAAAATGGAGTCACGGTGTACAAATCGTGCCGGATGAGCTCTGATGGGTGTCGGGTACATTGACCAACCAGCTGTTCTGTTTTATGGCAGAACCAAAACAAGAAGCATCTACGTAAGGGAGAGTGAGAGAGAAATGTTTGAATGTTGGCATTAATACATGTTGCTCCACTGATATTGGCACCCTTGGTAAATATGCATTGTTAGCCATTTATGTGGGTTTGCGCAGTGGGTAACGCTGTCACCTCACAGCAAAAAGGTCTCTGGTTCATCTCCTGGCTGGGCCAGTTGGCATTTCTGTATGGAGCTTGCATGTTCTTCTAGTGTTGGCGTGGGTTTCCTCTGGGTGCTCCAGTTTCCCCCACAGTCCAAAGACATGCGCTCTAGGTGAATTGAATAAACTAAATTGGCTGTAGTGTGTGTGTGTGAGAATGAGCGTGTGTATGGGTGTTTCCCAGTACTGGGTTGCAGCTGGAAGGCCATCTGCTTTAAAAAACATATGCTGGATAAGTTGCCGGTTCATTCCGCTGTGGTGACCCCTGATGAATAAAGGGGCTAAGCTGAAGCAGAACGAATGAATGAACAAATGAATTAATTAATGACTGAACGAACGAATGAATGAATGAACTGTATTTTACTTTAGAACAGTTATGTAGTGTTACTGTATTTTAAAGTTGCATTGTGAAGTTACTCTATTTTACAGTAAAGACATACAATACTGTCATTACATATACAGCGAGATAAATGGGGCTGTAAATGAAAATGGAGTATTTTTGCTGTAATTGAATTACAATAAGTTACTGGCAAAGCTGGTCCTAGATAGTGGAATGCTCTGCCCCTTTATTAGATCTATATAATCTCTGTCTGTTTTTAAATCTAGGTTGAAAACTTACCTCTTTGATTTACCATTTTATCAATGAAAATTGTCTGTTTCAGCTATAATTTTTTTTTCTTTGTTGTGATGTGTATTGTGCAGCACAACCTCTGGTTTTGGTTAATAGTGCTATATAAATCAAATTGACATTGAGAAACTGCTGCCAGTAAGTTACTGTAAATTCTACAGGAAATTGTTAACAGTATGTCAAATGTCAAATTGTCAAATATCTTTATTTTTGAAACTTTTGGTGTTTTGCTTTTTCCAAAATATTAACCAAAAGTTCTGGTCTCATTGAGAACAATCTTTTGCGGGGAAAAAAAAAAAGTGTGTGCAACAATTATTGTCACACATTGAAAATGTTTTTTTTTTTTTTTTCAAATATGAGAATATTTTACATTTATAATACACCTGTGAAACAGGACATTTTTCAACCATAACCAACTCCTAGCGGGCAACTTGATGTGAAAAGGGCAAAATTGAACAAATGACGCTAACGTCCATTTGACATCAACACATTGATGCCTTTTTGACCACCAAAATAGCAACACAAAAAATATTCTATTGTAAGAAGGTTTTATTATTCTGAAAGTTTCAATTCCAAATGACACATTTACTCTGGATGTTGTGTTCACACGTTAACTACCTTGATGTTTAAACAATTCAATTAAATTCATCTTTATTTGTATAGCGCTTATACAATGTAGATTGTGTCAAAGCAGCTTCACATGGAAGATTATAGTGAATTGAAACAGTGTCAGTTCAGTTTTCAGAGTTTAAGTTCAATATCAACAAATCTCAACAATATCAACTTGCATCTAACATTGGTGTCAAAAATTCATCAAAAATTGATCACTGGACAGTCCTGTAATTGATTTTTGATGTATTTTTTGACTGCAATGTTAGATATCAATTTGATGTCGTTTTGACATCAAGGTAGTCATTCATTCATTCATTCATTTATTAATCAGCGGTCGCCAAAGCCCAATGAACCGCCAACTTATCCAGCATACACTACACAACAGACAATCTAGCTCACCCAATTCACCTATACCATACTGTCTTTGGACTGTGGGGGAAACCGCAGGAAACCCACGCGAACACGGGGAGAACATGCAAACTCCACACAGAAATGTCAACTGACCCAGCTGAGGCTCGAACAGCAACCTTCTTGCTGTGAGGCAATCAAAGTAGTCAATTAGAATCAAAGTGATGTGCTTTTTTTTTTTAATGATATTTTGACATCAATGTTTTGACATCAACTGGGCTGTTGAGCTTTACTCAGGAAACACAGGTCAAACTTACTTAGGGGCCATTTACACTACAACATTTTCAGCCAAAATGCAAACTTTTTATGTGCTTTGCCTGTTTGTTTACAAGACAACAAAATGTTTGTGACTAAAAAAACAAGTTTTTGAAAATGCTGCTGTTGTCATGTCCGTGTAAACGGCAACAAATTTTTTTTTTTGAAAACCATGCCGTCATGCGCATACATAGTACTGTACTTTAGTGTTCTCGGTCAAAATTGACCGGTCTGTTTTAACTGCTCTTATATTAGCACAAAAAAAAACATTTTTCACCACCAAATTTGTGTTCAACATTGTTTAGCTGTGAACAATGTCTTAAAGTAGTGTTTATCATGAATTTGTAGAATTAGACATAAAATAACGGCAGTGAAATTACAAATAGGCAGTGAAAATGTATTACAAAACGAACAATAGATGACAGAAATCAAAATACTTTGTTTGGTTACTAATAGACAGCTCGCTAAAATAATGATCTCAGAATCTGACCAAAGAAATTGATATTTTAATCCATCTGAAGGATTAATCAATCAGCAAAACACAAACGAAACTGTATCCTTTCTTGTGTATTGAGTGCTCATTTTCATTCAGTCCTTCAATTGGACTATATTAATGTACTAATATAGGGAATAGTGACTGAGGGTATAGATGGTGAGCATGGACACAGAACTAGCACTCGTTATACTTGGTCATTTTTGAGTAAGATGCTAATGGTCTAATCCAATAAAATAATTGATGCTAAGCTAAGCTAAAAGTGCTCCTGCTACACCCAGAGATAGACTGAACGGAGAAAAAAGAAAGAAAGAAACACACAGATGGATTCACATAACAGACACCTGTCTAGTTTGTGTGAATAAATAATGCATTGTTTTACTGTATCTGGAAGTTGATTCACATCGGAGGATCCAACGCTATATCACTGCAATTCATAACTTATTGATTTAGTGGCTAATCCGTATGAATTTGTATCATCTTATTCATACAATTTAGTACGATTTGCTTATCCTTAATGACAGTGGGGTTTAGGGGTGGGGTTAGGGGCCACGCCTCCTTTTAAAAATCGTACATTTTCATACAAATTAGCCACTAAACTGACAAAACATAAAATAGTTACGTTTCCTTGTGAGATCAGGCTGGACGATTGGCACATAAACAAGGAAAAGAGATGTGTACCTGCAAAAGACATTGTTCAGTCTGGTGGGTGAGTGAGTGAGTGAGTGAGTGAGTGAGTGAGTGAGTTGGGGTGGTGTGTATGGGGATGTTTTCTGCCTGATGAATGAATGTAGTCAGGATACTCATTCATTTCCAATGGCGGTCGCTTTTGACCGGGAACACCACAGGTGTAACAGGGTTGATTAAAACACTCAAAATTCAATAAAAGAGGTGATCATCACTTGTATATGATCAAGTGCATAGTGTGAAGGATATCATAGGGCCTTGAGACAATCAGATGTAAAACACAATATTTATGAGTGTTTTAAGTTGTAAATCGGTCATATTTGACCCGAACACGACAGGAAGGTTAAATACTGGCCTGGCATACATAATACAGCGTTTCTGATCGTTTTTATAGATGTATTAAAACCGATTGTTTAGAAATCGTTGTCATGTAAAGTGAAACTTTTTAAAATGCTTTTCAGTTTTTGGCTACATCATGCAAATAGCCTCAGTCATTCATCATAATGGGTAAAACAAATAAAAAAGCTGTGATTTGCTGCAGAAGGTTGTTGAGCTTTACAAAATGACAAATGGCAATAAGAAAATGCCAAAAACACTCAAAATACCAATTTTCTCCATCAAGGCAATAATTAAGAAGTCCCAGTCAACTTTAAATGTCATAAATCAGCCTGGAAAAGGATGTGTGTGTCTGTCTGTTAGGATGTTGGTTTGAATGGCCAGAAAAACTCCAATACTTACAGCTGGAGTACAGCCTTCATTCATTCATTTACCTTCGGCTTAGTCTCTATTTCAGAGGTCACCACAGCGGAATGAACCGCCAACTATTCCAGCAAATGTTTTACACAGCAGATGCTTTTGCAGCTGCAACCCAGTACTGGGAAACACCCATACACACTCATTCACACACACTCATACACTACGGCCAATTTAGTTTTTTCAATTCACCTATAGCGCATGTCTTTGCTTTGTGGGGGACACAGGAGTACCCGGAAGAAACCAACGCGAACACGGGGAGAACATGCAAACTCCACACAGAAATGCCAACTGGCCCAGCCGGGACTCAAACCAGTGACTTTCTTGCTGACAGTGCTAACCATTGAGCCACGTGCTGCCCTTTTACAGCCTTCTTTGCTTATTATCAAGGCTGCCAATATTAGGGCACTATAGTTTTTTTAAAGAGTGATCACTTACACAATTATCACTGCTGTGGTACAGCTTGTTTCTCTTTTTATGTATGTGTTTATAATGTATTTATTAAGTGTTTATAATGAAAAGATGTTTCAGCTCTTGGAGGCTATTTTAGCTTGTTCAGTTCCTCTGGTTTTGTTTCTTGGATACACTTTTCCTAATACATTGAAATCACAAGAGTTGTATGGTTTTGACAGTTTTTCTGTGGTATAAGGGTGCAAACTGCCTCAAAATGCAGCCCAAGGGAACTGTCATTCAGAGTTGAGTTCTCACAGCTCTAAAATAGCAATCTGTCCCTGCAATCATGCCCATCATGCATCTGTTAGTTTGTTCAGGATGTTTTTCCTCTCATTTTTATAAGAAATGGGACAAAACATGTTTTTATATCAATAAAGGAACAATATAATTTTTTTAAATAATTATATAAACTAATATTAATGAAATGGTTGTTTTCCTCTGAAAACATTCTTAACAGGATACATTAGTGGTGTGACGGATCACAAATCTCACAGTTCGGATCACGTTATGGTTTTTTAGTCACAGATCTGACTATTTTTCGGTACCAGCCAAAAAGGGGAGGAGACAAATATAATTTGCTTTCTATTTATTTCAAAAACAGTACTGCAGGAAACTTTTGGTTTTAACAAACAGAACTTAGAAGCTGCAAATTTTATTAAAAATAAAATGAAGAAATAATCAGCTGAATAAAAATAAATTGTAAAATATTCAGTACTGCGAAACATTCACTGTTACTACTACGGTTACAGTTTTGATGGCTGTCGCCAGCTACTTGTTAAATAATGTAATTGCTGCCTACAACTTTTATTTTTGAGCGTCAAGTTAAATGCATATGACGGTGATTTTAGTCTTTACTATAAACATCAATGGTTTTATCTATACTATAAACTGTAATCCCAGTACTTCTGTGTTATTTGACTGTTTGTAACTTCATAACTAACAGAAAACTAAAGACTAAATCTCTTTCTTGATTTTTGCGTCTTTCAATCACAGATTTGAATGCAGCGATTCGAAGGATTAATAAACCACCACCATTTATAATTTGTTGCGTGGGTGTTAAGATCCCAATCTTTTAATAATTAATCATGCAGCTTACACTGAATGCATTAATGCAGGCTAAACAAGTAGTGACAGAAAACACCTTTAATAACCTAAGAAACCCACCACCACATCGTGAATAACCTACCACAACTTCTTCCGTCATCATTCTATTTTACAGAAAAACCTAAATGCTTTCATACATGTGATTTTGAATGACGCGAAAGGTGATCTCTCTGCAATCATTATACATTTAGGATTAATCTACAAAAAAAAGTCAAGGTCAAGGGGTCAAGTTTATTCTGTGGGTTGTGATCTGTACGAATCACGGATCAAACGTGATCCGCTAGCATACATTAATGATAAATAAATAATAAGTGCTAAATTTTACAGTGATGACAATGGATTTTTCATTAATTCGTTATTCATTTATAAACGTCAGTGCTAGATTTACCAGTATCTTTAATAATAATATGATATTACAGTAAATATGGGAAGACATTTTGTGAAAAAATGCAATTCACATCATATTTCTTTTGGTGTATCAGAATTCAGCGTTTCATTACATTGAAGCTCTTCTGAATACATTAAAAAAAGAGCAGAAAGCCGGCATCATTAAACAGCTCGAATCAAAATGTGTGAATAATTGATGATTTTTCCACAAAGATTGTTCACGAAACTCATTAAATTCTTCACATTATCTTGCGTAAATTGTAAACAAAGTCAAACATGATTTTATATAACATAGGAGTCTATATTTACTTTCCAAAAAAATGGGGAAATTATGTTACGCAGTGTATCCATGAACATTCCGTCAGCTCAGCCAATCACAGCAGAGATTTCTCTGTCAACACTGGGCTCATCTAAAGGTGTCTCCCTGTAAATGAGTGTTGGCTTTCCTGTAATAGCAGGTGTCCTGGCAGTTCTGGTGCTGGAGAATGAGAAAGCATCTGACAGCATAAGTAGAAATGGAGAAGCGCTGTCATTATATTAGTAACAGATCGCTGAGGATCCGTCATCTTGAGACCTGTCCATGTGGGAGGCTGTCTGTTAATCGTAGAGATATTTTTAAAGTGTAGGGCTTGTTTCTTTTCCGGAACTGCCACCAGATCTTTCACACTGTGTCTAAAGTGGTGTTATTGCTTTTAATGTGCCAGGAATTCCTCTGCCTACTCTGTTTGGCATGGACAGAATAAAAAGAATGTGGGTTGTTGTTGTTAGCACGTTTGGCTGCGTCATAATTCAAACCATTGTAATAAATCGTTTTAGTTTATAAGTATACGTCATTTAAGTTATAAATATACTCATTGCTGTTTGTCTCATTAATAGAAAAATGCAGATTGAGTGATATTTAATATGGTAATATAGTATTTTTAATATTTACTTTATCTCTTAAATGCTTAATAATAATGGATGTGTTCAGTATTTGATTATTTAATGCTTTGTGGCAGGCATAGATATCGATTTTTTTTTTTTTTTTTGTTTTTTTTTTGTTTTTTTTTTTGCATTTGTCAAATTATTTTATGGAATATTCTAGGTTTCTAAATTGTTTACTTGCCCACCTGTCAAAAATTGAACAAACATGTTTTTGTTTTGGTTTGGTTTTGTGGTGGTTTATTTTGTTTGTTTTACGTGTTTTTGTTGAGTGTAGTTTTTTGTTTTTCAACGTTTTTGTTTGTTTTAGTGTTGTTGTTGTTTTCTTTTAGTGTGTTTGTTTTGTTGTTTTTGTGGTGTTTTGATTTGGTTTGTTTGTTTTGGTGTGTTTTGTTTTGTTTTTGGTGTTTTGTTTGTTTGGTTTGGTTTGGTTTTTGTGGTGTTGTTTCTTTTTTATTTTGTGGTGGTTTATTTTGTTTGTTTTATGTTTTTTTGGAGTTTAGTTTTTTGTTTTGTAGTGTTTTTTTGTTTGTTTTGTTTTTGCTTATGGTTTTGTTTTGTTGTGTTTTTATGGTGTTTTGATTTGTTTGAGTTTTATTTTGTTTGTTTTGTGCATTTTTGTGGAGTTTAGTTTTTTTGATTTGTAGTGTTTTTGTTTGTTTGTTTTGGTGTGTTTTGCTTTGCTTTGCCTTGTTTTTGTTGTGTTTTGTTCTTTTTTGTTTTGTGGTGTTTTATTTTGCTTGTTTTGTGCGTTTTTGTGGAGTTAAGTTTTTTGATTTGTAGTGTTTTTTTTTTTGTTTGTTTGTTTTGGTGTGATTTGTTTTTTTAAGGTGAGTAAATGATGACTATTTTCACCTGCTCTGTCAATAAGTATTGCATGTAGTAGATTACAACATGCATAATTGCAAATTGTCTCTAAATTTATGAAGACAAAAAAAATATGTACAGGTAGATGTATGTACAGGTAAATGTAGTATTAAGTATAGTATTAATTATGAATTTATTAATTATTAAGTATTACACTGTAAAAAATTTCCGTAAATTTACATTGAAAAAAAACAGCAAAATACTGTTTTAATGTAAAAACAGCAAGTTGCTGTTTTTTACAATGCATCATGGGAAGACTTGCTCACTTGAGTTTGAGTGGTTGCCCAACAACAGTAAGGGCACTGTAATTTAACAGTATTATACCCTATTTTTTTTTCTGTGCACACAAGACGACATTTTGGATTATCTACACGAGGTAAATTTGCAGCTCCCTATGTGACTAACTATCTTTAAAGTACCTGTTAGGTTTTAAAATCACATGTAAACATCCAATCAACTCACAACTGCAACATTTTTTAATGCATGATTTGACTGCGTGAATTTAAAAAAGCAAGGTACAGCCTAGCAAAAGGACTCGGTAGTCCTCACAGAACTTAAGAAATTTTGTTCAGCCTGGATGGATATTTTACCTGAACTTTTAGTAAAAAGTTCAACAATTGAACATTATAATTTGTGGCTACACAAACTGGTCCATTGCCCTGCATTTTATGACAGATTTGGACTGCGTGCCTCTGTTTACAACTCCATAGTACTTACAAGAGGGATAATTTGGATATTTTCGACAAGGTAAGAAGCTCTATATGTGATCGTACTATCTTTAAATTACCTATTAAATTTAAATATTATGCCATAAACATCCAATCGACACATAACCAAATCACCTGTTTATGTAATTGCAGGATTTGACCGTGCTATATGTCTTGAGAGGAGAAAGGGGTAACGTTAGCCTAATTTAGCAAGCTAACGATAGCTGCAGGACTCGTCTCCACATCACACGCAGGTAAGAATGTTAAACCTAGATTTTACATAAACTTTGAGTGAAGATTGTACAGAAACTATTTATTTTCATGTGGTTACGCGTATAACTTGCACATTCGGTCCATTTTATTACAGAAATGCCTTTTTATTTGCAACTCCGATGCTTCTAAAAATAGCATTTATAGATTGAGTGAGACCTTTGTCATTTTTGTTGTTATTCCGGTTAGTTTATATAAAAGTTATGATCAGATTGTATGCTCTGTGACATTACCTAAAGTTGCAGAGTTCACTTCAAGTTTATGAAACTGCTGAAAACTGTTATCTTTAGCTGTCTCAACCCAAAAACATCAGAATCTAATCAAAGGCTAAACCACTTGAATCCTATGAATTACATTTATCCTTCATAAACAAGTTTTTTTTTGTGTTTAAATGTTCTTTTGAATTGTGTGGACCAACAATTTTAATGCTGTTTGTTGTTGTTTTTATGTACATATTGTCAGTTATTTACAATTTCTTTTTTACCAATAGATGTCTGCCACTCCTGCTGATCTTGAAAAGATGGGTAACCTGCCTGTGACTCCTCGTTTGATCCTGCTTGGTAAGCATTTCGTGATCAGGATAGGAAAAAATCCGGCTTGTGTCTCACTGTAGACTTTGCTGGTTTGTATTTGAGGAAATGGGTTCATTCAATTTAATTCACTAAAGCGAAGTCCCATTTAGTTGAAATGTGTGTATTTGCTTTGATCTGATACCCAAAGAAATAAACTTGCTATTTAGAAGCCTAGTTATTCTTTAGTATTACTATTGACATACTACTGTACATTTTTTAACACATGCTTAAGACATTTTGCCACTTTTCATTATCTTTGAATCTCAGATTACCTGGTTTAATTTCATCTATTTGCTTGTTTTAGTTATTTAAATATTTATTTTAATTTTGAAAAATGATATTGTATGGCTTTATCAAGTCTTGCATAATTTTATCATGGCCCTTTCTACACCAAGCCTTTCAAAATAAATGATAAATTACAGAATAAATCTCCAGAATAATTCTTAAATGATACTTTAATCAATCAATTTCTTAAAGGTCCATATGATACTCCAGGCCAGTGGATAAAACAATGCATGATCAGCATGGAAGGCCGAGTAATCTGTGAGGGTGTGCAGCCACATTTCTTTCTGGACTTGCTGCAGTGTTTTCTTTGTACTACATCTTTTTTTTTGCTGTACCTGGAGGAAACCGCATGCACACTGGAATTCCTTCAAAGGTAATATGTTTGCACTTACGTATTTTTTTGTTTAATTTAGCATGAGGACTTCATGGAACAGAATATTGTTATGTCCAACTTGACACGTGTGTTTGTGAACGCTAAATTACCCATTATGCTTTGCGTGTATGTGCAAGGAGAATGCTAAGAACCGGTCAGCAGCTGATCTGTAAAATCTGTAAAATCTGAACAGCTTTTAAATGATAGTTTTGATCTATTCTGCAAAATAAGTTGCTGCATGCATGAATTAAATTATGAAGAATGATGGAGATCCTGCACTTGCTTTGATCCTTTCAGCAAATTATTTACAACTTTAAAAATGCGCCATAGTGTTGCTTTAAAATGGTAACAGTAAATGCTAATTATTGTAAATAATGATCAGAAACATGAACATAATCATGAATGTACATTAATCAGGAGCACGAGCGTTTGCTCTCATATTATGGCTGTTCTGAACGCCTTTAATGTGTTGCACGAATGCGCGACTGCAGTTATTCTCTCCCTGTTCGCAAGGCCGGTGTCCTGACATTTGCCAGATATTAATACTTATACTACTACTATACTACTACTAATAATAATAACAATAATTAATACATAAATAAATAAATTAAAGCAAAAAAAAAAAAAGTCGTGATCACGACATAAGTTTTTGTTATGTCGAGATCACGAGAAAAATAAGTCGTGATCACGACAAAACAAGAGAGAAAAAATATTTTAATGCATGGCCTCTTAGGACTTCCGTAATTTTACCTGCTTTTAACGTCTTTAAACTAATACTGTTGTCGATCAGCGCCTCCTCCTGGACTGATCATTTAGGAAAATGTGATCTAATAGGATGGAAAACTGCTATGAGGCATTTTCCCCTTGTTGTCAGACGGCATCTTGTGCTGTATAAATGAAGCCTCGTCATCGCTAAAGTCAACATTTTCTCTTTCTTTCAAATATATAACCAACACAAACTAATGTAATTCACCAAAATGTCTGACACACACACACACACACACACACACACACACACACACACACACACACACACACACACACACACACACACACACACACACATTTTTTTTACCTAGAATAAAAACAGTTTTTAATTTTTAAAAAAACATTTTAAGATCAATATTATTAGCCCCCCTAAGCAATATATATTTTTTGCTAGTCTATAAAACATTAACCCAGTTAGGCCTTTATATGTCACTTTAAGCTGAATACTAGTATCTTGAAAAATATCTAGGAAATATGTGCTGTCATCATGGAAAAGATAAAAGAAATTTGTTATTAGAAACAGTTACAGTTTTTACAAATTAGTTACTAAAACTAGTATGTTCAGAAATGTTGAAAAAAAATCTTCTCTCCGTTAAACAGAAATTGGGAAAGAAAAAAGAAAAAAATGTGTGTGTGTGTGTGTGTGTGTGTGTGTGTGTGTGTGTGTGTGTGTGTGTGTGTGTGTGTGTGTGTGCATACACCGTTAAAGTCCCTATTAGCCCTCCAGAATTATATACTTATATAATTATATATTATATAATTAACATATATATATATATATATATATATATATATATATATATATATATATATATATATATAGTTGAAGTTAGAATTATTAACCCCCCGGGATTATTAGCTCCCCCCCTATTTATTTTTTTTCCCCAATTTCTGTTTAACGGAGAGAAGATTTTCTTTAACACATTTCTGAAGATAATAGTTTTAATAACTCATTTCTTATAACTGATTTATTTTATCTTTGCCATGATGACAGTAGGTAATATTTGACTAGATATTTATCAAGACACTTCTATACAGCTTAAAGTGACATTTAAAGGCTTAATTAGGTTAACTAGGCAGGTTAGGGTAATTAGGCAAGTTATTGTATAACGATGGTTTGTTCTGTTGACTATTGAAAAAAAATAGCTTAAAGAGGCTAATAATATTATGGTGTTTAAAAATGGTGTTTAAAAAATTTAAAACTGATTTTATTCTAGTTGAAATAAAACAATAAGACTTTTTCCAGAAGAAAAAATATTATCAGACATACTGTGAAAGTTTTCTTGCTCTGTTAAACATAATTTGGGAAATATTTAAAAAAGAAAATAAATTTAAAGGGGGGTTAAAAATTCTGGAGGGCTAATAGGGACTTTAACTGTGTATGCACACACACACACACACACACACACACACACACACACACACACACACACACACACACACACACACACACACACACACACACACACACACACGTCACTGGTGTTATTCTAAATTCATGCATTTTAACATTTGAATTCCCCTTTCATTTTTAATCTTCATCATATAACAATAACCTTTTTTCAGGGAAAATCATTTTAGTGCTGTAAAAATGCATGTGCTTTTTCACTTAAATTTTCTTTCATAACAGAAAATCACTCTTTTGCAGATAGTTTATTTATTTTTGTAAAGTTTTAAAAACCTTGTTCACAGAAAATCTTTTATTCTTATTATTCAGACGCTTTGTTGGGATAAATCCAGAGAAGGGAACCAAGACTGCGAGGTGAATTGTGACGTCAAAAACCTGGGAAGACAGTTCAGAAGAAGACGATGACCGTCAATCCCAAGTTTTCAAACCTTTTAAAAAAACTAATGGACTTTGAATGGGACTTTATTTAAAATGTAGCTAGCTGCCACCCCACACCCCCAACCTTTTGGAACATTTTTATACAAACACGCAACCTTTTTTTTTTTTTTTGGTTTTGGCTGATGCTCATTTTGAGGCTATATATATTTTTATTTCATATCCAAGACTAGATTGTAAAGTGGCTATTTATTATTCTTTTCGAAGACATTTGGTAAGTTGCTTTTTGTTGTACAATGCTGAATGTGATCTTGACATTTCTTGAGAATTTACAATTTTTGCCTGTTCTTTAGCTTAATATTTTACCAAAAACAATGCAGACTTTATCTTGTGTTGTTTGTAAATAAAAATGTGAAATATAACTTGAATTTATTTCTCTTTTTTAATCCACAGGCAAATTAAAATGTAGTTTATAATAGCATTTTAATCTGAAATAATATGTTTGAAATATAGCTTGTGATTTAAAAGCTTTATGCTTCTAAATAACAGAAGTATGCTGTAGATGAAATGTAAAAAAAGGTAGGGCACTGTATTTTTACATTACAATAACAGTAGTATGCTGTATCCAACAAAACAGCATCATGCTGTTAATTTAAAACAGCAGGGTACTGTATTTTTACAGTTCCACAACAGTAGAATACTGTTGCTAACAAAAACAGCATCATGCTGTTAATTTAAAACGGCAGGGTACTGTATTTTTACAGTTCCACAACAGTAGAATACTGTTGCTAACAAAAACGGTATCATGCTGTTAATTTAAAAAACGGTAGGGCACCATTTTTTTACAGTATGATGCTGGCAACCACAGCTGCCAGTAGATTACCGTTTTTTTACAAGGAAATTTTTTACAGTGTAGTATTAAGTATTAAGATTTTGTTTTCAGTCCGATTGCTGGTGGATGATGCCAAATACAAATGAATATAGGGTTTAAATTGTTTTGAGCTTGTTCTCTTTTGACCTACACACTCGTATCCTTTCATAGTGTGGTCAAATTCATTCCACAAAATGGCAGTTTTGGGATTTGTTGTGAAACAGGTGATCAAAACAATGTGTTTATCTATTAGTGTAAAAATTACATGAAAATTTCATGATCAAAATTGTAGTTGTCATCCACAATCTTTTAATTCGCTTGCTTTCCAACTTGGTTGTAGGCCACGCATCATGTGTTTGTTCATTCAGTAGTGCTTATGTGTCACACTGAGCGCTCCTGCAAATGTGATATGGAGCGTGACAAAATCTGAGCACAAGTGGTGACAAAAGACTCATTTGAATCCATGTAATAATCGGATAGAAACAGTAATGCATCTCAGTTGGCCATATGCCATCAGATCACTGAAATGACTTGTTAATACCAGCTGGAGACCAAGCTGAAGAATTAAAAAATGTACTGAGTGGCATTTTTCCTTATTTTTTAAAAGGCACAATTAAAGATTTTTCCAATCCGATGGAAGTTAGATTACTATATTATTGTCTTTCTTATTTTTTTTTCTGAGTTTTCTTGGGTTATTTACTTTCAAGTGTTAACCACATCACTCCCCACTGTCCAGACGCACACTTGAATTGGCAAGATTCTTGCACAGAAGATGCCAGAAGCGTCACTGTTCGCATAATATGTGTGTTTTTATTTTTATTTTTAAAGAGCGTGGGAAGCTTGTCTGTACCACATGTCGCCTTTTCAGTGTTCTCTCAGGGTTTTTGTCACGGAAGTCAGTAGGAAGTGTTGTAGTTGTGTCATGTAGGTTTAGAAGTCAGCGCTGTTTGCTGAACTGCACAGCTTTGTAAGCAATCTCCTCACTCTGAAAAAAGTAGTCTAATTTGTCAGTTGTCTTAACATCTGAATTGTCTCATTTCATTTCTTAATGTTTCAATACAAAAGCAATGCTATGTCATGCAGTAGAGTAGAAAACGTCATTTTAACCAGATTAGCACTGCATTGTTTTAATCTGTGTTATGTACAGTAAGTTACTTCAAACATTAATTAACTACTAATTGCATCATTACAGTTGTATTTAAATCACTGCTCAAATTGGTCCATCTGAAAAGTAACTTAGTTACTCATCAACTAAATTAATTACTTATTACTATTCCACATAAATCTCAATGCAATGTATTGACACCATGTTTATATACTGTAAATCGTATATTGGCAATTTGGGATAGCTAGCGAAGTGCTATGCAGTTAAACCTTGCTCCTCTGACCTCAAGAGGTGATCTAGCAACAGACGCTAGAGGACATGGTCTTTAGACTTCTTGTTAGAGTAACCGACTCCCATGCAAAGAATCACCGGTTTGATCCCAGCTCAGCATGGGTTGGGTGCAGTAGAACTAGTTGTTTATACTTGGGGGCTCGTCCGGGATGGGAGTGAGGTTTAGCGGGGTGAGTGTAACTGAGGCCAGTTAGCAAAGTGCTATGCAGGTAAACCTCACTCCTCTTACCTCAAAAGGTGGTCTAGCAACAAACGCTAACGGCCATGGTCTTTAGCCTCCTTGTTAGAGCAACTGACTCCCATACAAAGAATCACAGGTTCAATCTCAGCTCAGAATGAGATGGGGGCTCATCCGGGATGGGAGCGAGGTTTAGAGGGTGAGTGTAACTGAGGACAGCTAGCGAAGTGCTATAATTGTAAACCTCACTCCTCTGACCTGGAAAGGTGCTCTAGCGACAGACACTAGAGGCCATGGTCTTTAGCCTTCTTGTTAGAGCAACCGACTCCCATATAAAGCGCGGGTTGGGTGCAGTAGGACCGGTGGGTTACATATATATTTACAGTTACTCTGCTTCTCCACATTTATACTTTATATTGTCATGAAATAATGTCTGGATAAACAATAAATCTGTTTCTTCAGTTGGACAAATTTTGTTATCTTGCAAAATATATATTACTCTACTTCTCTGAATTTATGTATATAGAACGGTTGAATTTACAGAATGTACAGTATTTAAGAAAGTATATTATAAGTAAATAATTAAATGACCTACAAATGAAAAGTAATCCCTTACTTTAGTTTTTCAGCTGAAAAGTAATTTAATTACAGTAACATAATACTAGTTATAATTTTGTTTTCTATTGCACCCGCATGGCAGCTGTAGATTTTCCCACAATAGCATCTTGTGAATGTTAAACTAGCTGCATTTCTCAATACACAGAGTATCTGGTTGAGATGGAAGTGACAAGACACAAATGATTGATTGAGCATCATGGGATTACAATGAAACGCGACCTTCTTGCACCCAACGCTCTTGCCCTCAATAGAATACATCTCTTGGGGCCTCAAGGGTCATAGAAGCACGACCCCTGGCCCCTTTACTTTAAGCAGCCCAACAACATTGTAATCCGACCCCCAGCCTTGCACACTTCGTTAAGAACTACCATCTGTTTTTTTCTGCCCGTTACTTTCTTCCACTCTCTGTTTGTTGTGGGGTCATCCTGACTGTCTCTTATCTCCAAAGATGTTAATGACGTTACAGTCTGCACACGCACTCGAGACCTTTCCTTTTGGGAAAGTAGAAGCTGGGTTTCCTCAAAGTCACTCCTGGCTGTGTGTCTTGACCTGGATATGCTCTGCATTGGTAAGCCAAAACCTTTGTACTCTTCGTGTTTTTTTTATTTTTTATTTGTGCAGGCCTTGCATGTGCGCATATACGACACATGCTCTTCCAACATTTTTAACTACGTCGAGCAAGAAACACAGAGCAATGGGGTTTAGCGGTTTCTTGCAGCTCTCGCTCGCTCCCTCCCTCCTTTTGTGGTGTTTGGACTCCGACTCTTCAGACTCCTCATGGTTCCCGTTAAAGCTTGAGCCAGCGGTTTCTCTGAAGCTCAGCAGAGCAACCAAACCACTGTCGAAGTCCTCTCCTCCCCGTTCACTGACAACTGCTCTGAAGGAGAAAAGAAGCAGGGTGCTCATTTTCCCTTCAGTTCTTTTAGCGACTGCATGGACGCAACAGATTGAACTTGTTCTCCTGATGAGCTGGACCCCAGCTGTAAGCTTGTTTGGATTATGGATTTCGCTTTGACGGTCAGAAAGGCATGTGCCGGGACTAGGGCCAGATGCACGTGGCAGAGGAGGAAGCGGTCTCGTCCATATGACCGCACAGGACGGGGGCCGACAAGGCAGAATCGCACCTCTTCTCTCCTCAGGCAATGGATGTCTCACTTTTGCTGTGCATCTCGGGCCTGTACATCCAGCCTGAGCCTGTCTGATCAGTCCCTGCTGCAGTCTGGATGCTGCACTAGTCCCAGAGGTGCACAGGGTATTGTTGGAGATGCAAGAGATGAACAGACAGAGGTGTACGGAGAGGACGTTGAAGTTGAAGATGGTGAGGAAGGTGAGGATGGAGAAGAAGAACAAGAAGAAGATCAGGATAGAGAAGAGGAGGAGAGTGAAGAGGAGAAAGGTGAGGTGGAGATGGAGCTTGAGGTTCTCAAGCATTTTCCGTCCAGTGAATGCTCTAATTCAGTGTTTCCCATCCCTGTTCCTGGAGGCACACCAACAGTACATATTTTGGATGTGTCTCCCTTATCTGAACCGTTCATTTCAGGTTTTGAAGTCTCTTCTAATGATCTGATGATTTCATTTAGGTGTGTTTGAGTAGGAAGAGGTTGAAAATGTGTACTGTTGGTGTGCCTTCAGGAACAGGGTTGGGAAACACTGCTCTAATTCACTCTTTATGTTTGATGCATGGATGTTTGGTGCTCCCGCACAGCCTGAGTGTCAATTAGAATGATGGAGTTGGACTGGGGACCCAGCTGGAGTGTAATCTGTCTCGATTAGAAGAGATTTCAGTGTAGATTAGATATGTGCACGGACAGGGTATGAATGGTGCGAGTTTGTGGAAAGGAGAGTTGTGATTGATTAATTCCACTGTGGCCTTCAGATGGCAGTCATCATCAGTAGCGTTTACCTTGTTGTGGTCAGAGGATTGTTCACGCTGCAGGGAAAATGTGCACAGTTCAGAATTCACTTTTTCTAGCACATTCACGTTGGTTGGGGAAGGGTCATAGGTTAATCTTGGATATGGGGATGGTATACAAATCTGGATATATAGGCAAGGGTAAAGAAAGCAAAATAAATGCCTTCTGTATTTTCAGCTTTTGCCATTTTTATTACAGATGTGGCTACTGAGAACGTGCATTTCTTCATGCACAGTGCTACAATTTGTCACGTGCAGTCACACGCAGTGCTGCAGCAGCAAAGGCCACCTTTTCATTTAAAAAAAGAACAACCAAAGAACAAAGAACAACTAATTTTCCATTGTCGGGCCTGTGCGAGCAAACGCTCCCCAAATCAAACAACCTGCCCAGGGTGCGTTTAATATAAGGGAAAGAAAAAATGTAGCTACTGGTCAGGCTAAGGGTTTTTTTTTCTTTTTGCTTAAGATTGCCCTTATGTTTTCCCTTTAAATTTAAAGGTGTTGCATAAAATAATAAAGTAGTTTTAATTTAATAAGTGATATTTCTTTGCTGCGTCCTTCTTGATGTTTCAATAACGCATAATAATCTTTACACCATATTAAAGACACAGCAGCCAGTAACTTTCAGTTGTCGTTTTTGTCACATTTAAAAGGTGTGTTTGTGCATCAAACATGCGCGTGTATATGTATTTGTGTGTGAGGGACCGGGCGAAAGAGCGCTCTATTCAGCTCCGTGGGTTTCTTTCTTTATATTGGAGATAATGAATACATATTTGTATTCACATATGAATACAACAGAAAGACATGGAACTTTACAAATTACGTGTCCACTTTTGTAGGATCAACACAATTTCATAGATATAGATAAAATAGCCATAGCTATATTGAAATCATTTAAAGATATACAAACATCGGATATAATAAAAACATTAAATAAACCAATATTAAACAAACAAAAGCTATAATGATTTAGGTATATACAGTATAAAATAAATGAATTAAACAATTTTAAGCCATTTTGAACTTTAATTTTACAAAGGACTATCTCAAAAAAAAAAAGATTTGATATTTTCTAAAAAGAATAAACAATGGAGGAGTATATTATAATTTGATTATTTTAGAATATTATTTATAAAGTATTTGGATACAATGATATTAATGAAAATCGTGCAAACAGAGCTTTTTTTGTACTAACAGATTGGGAAATAACTGCAGGTAAAAATGTGTTCTGTTACCTCAAACAAATGTTTATGTTTTTATATAACGTGGTAAAATTTAAAAATGAAATTAATCCTCACGAGAAAGTAATCAAATTTTTTGTTACAACATCAAAAGCCATCCCTGCAAAGGTGAAACAAATGATGACAGAGAAGTCAAAAAGTGCGAATTTTGCAGAGTGGAAAAATGTACAGCAAGCTGACAGGGAAATGACAACGTCACTCGCTACATTGAAACCGCTGTCATGGAAAAAGGAATGGATGTTCTTGGCTGTTTATTTGCAAATGTGTGATTCAAATGATTAGATGAACTCATTTAATATCTTATGAAGTCATTTTAGAAGCAACACTGCATCTAGAGAAGGTCTTTTGTTCTTACTGCATTGGCTAGTTTTGTTTCACTTGTTTTTTACAGAGAGCGCTGAAAATTATACCATGCATTTTCTTACACTCATGTCTTTATAAATCAGTCAGATCATCTTCTGAAGGCACTTTTTTTTCATTTTAGTAGTTAAATCCAGTAAACTGTTTTATATAGCTAAATATTTAGTATACAGACTTATGTAGTATATACAGTGATGTATTTAATGTACCCGTGAAATCAAAATAAAGTTGTTGTTTTTTTTAGATGTTAGTATCGGTATGTTACTGTTAGTATAGTATGTCTTAAGGATATTAATACTCTAGTGTGCTCCAAAACTGTGACAAAATTTGCATTTAGAAAATATAAACACAAACGTGCGGTTTGTCATTTCCGCTTAACTGAATCATTTATTTATTTATTTATTTATTTATTTATTTATTTATTTATTTATTTATTTATTTATTTATCTATTTATATAATTAGTTATTTATTTATTTATCTACTTATTAATTTATTTACATTTTACAATAAACACGTAAAAGAAAAAGATTTGTTAAAAATTTCTTGTCTGAAAACATTTGTAATATGCTGTATTTTTCTCAAAAAAATCTACTTGTTTTAAGGATTTTCTAAAGATAATTCAATGAAAAACAAGTGAAAAGACTAATTAAAAACTCGTTAAGCAGTCATGTTTTTCAGTGCATAATGAACGTTCATTTCTGCTGTCATGCCGGGTACAATTAATGACTATAAATTGTTCAGACTGAGACACATTAACGAACATTTTTATCTGATTTCACATTACTTGATTTAAAGAACACGAAAAAAGGAAAACACAATTGTTTTTGCATTAGTATAGGCAGAGGCAATGCATGTTAGCTGCCTGTTTCCACAAGGTCATGGTTAAATCCTACAATTTTACAGTTGTGTTATTTTTAGCAAAGTGTTTAGGCCTCTGTTTTCAATGAAAACCTTACATTTTCCATCAAAATTGGTATTTAAAATTGGTATTTCGAATAAACTAAAGGGGAACTTATAGATAAGATGAAGGGAATCTTACTTATCTCATTGCCATGTTAATACTGTATAATACAACATGATCTGGAAGCAGTGTGGGTTGCCCATCTCTACCAGCCACTTAAACTCTGGAAAGCAGACTCAAGTGTTTCCACTCATTTGACACTGCATTTTTCATGCTTAAAATGTCTCACAATGACAGACCAGCTTTTTCTCTGGCCTATTTATTTAGCCAAGAGTTTGTTTGCAAGGCCCTTTGTTGTTCTTTTTTTTATTTTCATCATGCCTTCTATTTGTAAACCGCCAGCACAGCCGGTCCGCAGCTTGGTGCTTGGCTTGTTAGTTGTGCCGCCCTGTTCAGACAGCCACCCTGTCATCGTGCAGCCGTCTTTTCCTCCCTGTCAGCCTCGGAGCTTTGCTTGGTTAACTCAAACCAGCTTTTTCTAAGTTATTTTTGGACATTTTTTTTTTTTTTTTGGAGCAGCATTGCTTGTGGGCAAATGTAATTCAGCCCATCCAATTGTGCTTGGTGTCTCCTCTCTCTTTCTCTGTCCCTTTTTACACCCCTTCAGACTCAACATTTTCTTCATGTGTGCTATTTATATTATGATGCCTCATATGACAGTTGGCAGGGATGCATAATCAGAGTTGATCTGATAAATCTTATTTTTGTAGTTTTGTTATGTCTTTCTGTCTCAAAGTCTTGTATTATTGCATGTCTTTCATATATTGTTCTGTTGTTTGTTCACTCTGTTGTATATTTTTTATATCTTCTATAACAAATATACAAATCTTATATATATTATATTCATTCATTTTCTTTTTGGCTTAGTCCCTTTATTAATCTGGGGTCGCCACAGTGGAATAAACCGCCAACTTATCCGGCATATGTTTTACACAGCAGATGCTCTTCCAGCTGCAACCCATCTCTGGGAAACACCCATACACACTCATTCACACACATACACTATGGACAATTTATCTTACCCAGTTCACGTATAGCGCATGTCTTTGAACTTGCGGGGGAAACCGGAGCACCCGGAAGGAACCCACGTAATTTATATACAAAGTGAATTAATATAAGTAAAAAAAAATGATAATAACAAAAAAGATAAATAAAAATTAAATAAATACAAATAAATAAAATATAAAAATAATGGTAACAATAAAAGGAAATATAAGAATATAAACACAGAAATGCTCTTGCTCAGCATATTCGAATGTTATCACTCGATTGAATGGGCATTATCAGTGGTTATCAGCTGATAGACAGATATGGGCCAGTAGGGGCCTTCTGCGCCTACTGGTAAGCTCAGAAGGCTGTTATCATCCATCCACATGGTTAATCAGCTATAGATCACATACGAATGTGGCCAGAAATAAACAAGAATTATTTATATTATTTATTAAATTTCCCATTAATTGTATTTTATTAACGTCTACCCCTACCTCAACCTTAAACCCAACCGACACAGTAATGTAAAAACAGATCTAGATCTGGAGTCTTCTCTATTAGTATAGCTGATTAACCATGTGGATGGATGACAACAGCCTTCTGAGCCTACCAGTAGGTTCAGAAGGCCCCTACTAACCCATATCTATCAACTAATAACGCCTATTCAATCAATTGATAACATTCGAAGTGGGTGTCTTGCTTTAGGTTTGTCCATTGGCTGACACTCTGAGTTTGTGGCAGGCTGACACATATTTGGCTGCTGTTGGGATCATTGTGGAATTTTCACCTAAAATATATCGTAATTGTTCTGCATTTGATACGGCCATAAAATGTGGATAAATTTGCTGGAATCTTTGGAAATATTCAATTGTAATGTGGTGATAGTGATCACAGTGAAATCTCTCTCTCACCCTGACTGAGAGATTACAGCAGTTGTCTGTTGAAATAAAGGAATGGTGCCAAACTTTAAGGTTTAGGGTTAGAGTTTTTCTCTATGGTTTATTTATTTATGGACCAAACTATTGTTGAAATAGAAATCAAGTTCATGTTATCATCAATTTTTTGTTTGGACTGGCTAAAATGGGAATATGGTCTTTGAAGTAAAATCACTGGTGAGGGGTCAACTGATGCTGGCAATTTTAAAGAGTCTAGTAAATTTAAGATAGAAAATAGTATAATGTTTGTATCAATAAGTGGAATATTTATATCAATAAATTTGTGGAATTGATGGAGTGTTTTTTTGCAGTAATATTTCTGTATAAATGAAAAGCAAATGACATTTGTCCTCCTTTTTTGCTGATCCGAAAAATGGTCTCATCCATTACTCAAAAACCGTGTAGTGATCCAAACCGTGAGATTTGTGATCCGTTACACCACTAGCAACCATCTTGCAGCTCAATATCTATTTACAGGGTAATGTTGTCCAGGATTATCTGTAATTAAAAAGAAGTGTGGTATTGCTACGTTAAATGCCAACTGTTAGCTCTCCTGCAGTTTAGGAGGGCAGTGTGCAAGTGTAGGAAAGCCTGCATCACAGGCAATGGAATGATATTTGAATTCTTAGATTAAATGTACCCTGCCTCACTAACTGCAACCCTGCTATTAGAAGTTCAGCTATTCCATTTTTCCCCCTTCTTTTTTTTTTTTGCTGAGTGTTACATTCTTCACTACGCCAGCTGCTTTTTCTTTTTTGCATGTGTGGTTTTGTTAGAGGCCATGTGTCATTGCTTGTCTTTGCACAGCAGTGATTTCAGCTCGGGTTTTAAAAGCCCAGTGGTGCATATCAAGAGCTGTAAGTCAAACCTTTGACACCGGACCAATCGGCGTTTTCAGTCCTGTAACCTCTGCTGCAGCGCTGTAGGTTTTACAAGAGGCAGCGACATGACGAATGAGGAGGTTTAAAACCCTGCAGCGCTGATGTTTTTTACTCTCGCGAAAGCACAAACAGCACGCTTTCCCATGGGGACCGTCCCTGTCCCGCAGGGGTCTGAAAGAAGGAAGTGGAGCTGAATGTGTTGGAGTTAAAGAGTGGAACTTTAAGCGGCTCTCATGGGGGTGTTACAGATGAGACGTATGATTTAAACATCTGAGGTTTCTTGAAATGGCATTGGTTTTGTCATTTTAAATTTCAGACAGAGACTTTTTTCTTTTTAATGGATTGTAGTAGGGCTGCACAATATATCGTTTCAGCATCGATATCGCAATGTGATCGTTCGCAATAGTCACATCGTAGGATATATGCAATGTATGAATTTGTATTCTTATTTATCATTTGCGTGTGTTTTTGAGGCCTGTGATTGTATAAGGATTTTAAAAGCATTCAGCTATAAGAAATTGTACCTTTTGTGACCTTATATATGATTAATTTTATTGAATTATTTTTATTGTTATTATTCAGTTACTGTAATTGCATACTGTTAGACTCAGGAAACAATAAAACACTTTATTTCAATTGTCTTTTTCTTGATTGTATTTATAGATTATGCATGAATATACTCACAACACATGCAAATACAGAAATGCACTGCAAATAGCACAGACCACAATGAAAATTTTTTGGGGGACCCCCCAAAAAAGTTTATAGATTGTTTATTAGATTTTATGGAGATGCAAATAGTAAACATTAATTCATCAATCTCTGACTAAACACTTGCTTGAAAATACAACACATGCCAATACAGAAATGCACTGAAAACAGCACAGACCACAACGAAAATGTGTCGGGGGACTCCTAAACGTTTATAGATTGTTTATTAGATTTTATGGAGATAAGATTCTTTTGTAGAATCATCCCAATTGATCTAACATTATCAATACTTTCCAAATAGCGATATTAAGTCATCTGGTGAAATTGTATTAATATCGCAAAATTAAAAAATATATTTTTTCTAAATCGTGCAGCTCTAGTTTATAGATTGGTAGGAGTGCCACTTGATTAAATAAATTCAATTAAATAATCAAATTAATTGCATAATATGATTATATTATAGATTAGTTGCTCAATCACTAATTAATTTCAATTGTGATTTTATTAAAATATTGCAATGACTTGCATAAAAACATTGTTTACATATTATTGGCATGACATTATATTGTTATTATAATGCTACATTAAATACTGTCATACACTGTTATACAGTATTTAAAACTAATTACGTTTAATATGCAATTATAATTAAATTTAATTAGTTAAATGTAATTATAATATTAAATTAAATTGGAAGTGTAATGACTTGCATAAAGTCACATTTACATAAATTATTTATTTTTTAATTTACTTTGTTTAACATTTAGAAAAATTTTGTTTATACGTCAAAGAAGTTTTCAAATATCAAAACAAAGTCTAATACAGGTTTTATTTATTTATTTATTTATTAGCATATTTAGTTTTAGCATCTATTGTGATGGTTTTAAACTGAGTTTTTGTTTTTTTTCACATCAGATGGTTTGTAAAGTTTTTTTTTTTTTTTTTGTATGACTTCCGAAGGCTAAAGGCCTGTTCATGTTGTACCATATAAATATAATGATACATATATTTCCGTCCACACACTTATTAACAATAACAATATGTTTATTTGTAGTTTGCTTTTCATTTTGCATTGACCTGTTGTAACCAGCAGGTGTCCTCAGTGTGCTACTAGCACATCTAGCCAGTGAATCCAGCTTGTGTAATTCAAATCAAATAGTTAATTTAGCGATCGTGATCGCAGTTAATGCTGTAGTGTCATTATGTCATTATTTTTCATAGTATAGTCAATTGTTTACCAAGATGGTTATTATCTTTAAATAGTATTTTAAATGTGGGCTTAACATCAAGTAAAGCACAATGTCGTGTAGCTTTAAATTGCTCGAGGTTTTACTTATTTATGCTATATTCATTTAAAATTCTTGTTGTTGTTTTTTTTTTTTACTGAGCAATAAACTTTACCATACATACACTATTAAAAGCTCTTTTGCTATTAAATGCTTTTTGAGTATACGAAACAACATTTATTATTTATAAGTCTGACAGTTTATGTCAGATTGTGTTGCTGATTTAAAACCTGCTATTTAAATGTGAGTGTAACAAGAAGCTTTTGAGATTTCAGTATTTACTCATGTATATATAAGGCTTTGTTATCAGAAATAGCTGGGTAATTGCAAATATGTCCACCAAGTGAACAGACATTGTAAATCACCTTGTGTTTTTACTGTAGTAAAGCTCCCGCTGTTACTCCGCTCACCCACAAACTCACGTCTCCAACCCCCTGTGGCCTGTCTGGATGTCAAAAAGCTCATCATCTTGCAAACAGAAGTGAACTGATGCGTGATTGTCATACATGACTACATGTTTACGTTATGCCTTCAGAAATGTGTGTGGTCCACAAATATGTGAATGTTTTCTTCTGCGCACTTCCTCAGGCTTACCTTTAAAGCACCATTGCTGGCATGTTTGTGAATCTTTCGTTCAGAATGGTTATGGTTTTTTTCTCTCTTTTTTTTTTTTTTTTTTTTTTACCATCTGTGGTCTTGAAAACGTCTGAAGAGGCGCAATGCTTTCTTAAATGAATGGCATTGCGGTCAAAAGAATAAAAAGAGAGCAGAAGAATAACAAACCTCGGAGACTTCATGCTTGTAATGAACAAGATTTTCCAGCATTGTGCTATTTCAGCGCCTGCTGGTGTCATTAGTGGGCTTCTGAACTTTATTATATGCTGTCAGAAGTGACATACATCCCGCCGGAGGGACAGAGAAACAGGAGAGCGACTGAGGAAGGTTTGGTTGGGGAATGAATGAAAGAGATGAATGCTTCGCAACAATCTTGAGCAAATACATTGTTGCTATGACGACATTTTTGTTTTAGGACAGTATCCGAAAAAAGGAGAGATTGGAATCAACTGTGTGTTCAGTCAAACAGATTCCCGTGTAATAGAGGCATGCCATTCAAACGAGAAACTAATTGAAAGTCTTGGTTACATTTTCTGGAAAAGTAGTATTATTTTGTGCACAGCTTTACATGCAGACTGCATAGACAACAGTTCAATTCAATTCAGGTTTATTTGTATAGCGCTTTTTACAATAATTATTGTTACAAAGCAGCTTTACTAAAGGTGCACATTATTACATTACAATCAAATACAAGTTCTTATATATAAACATAGTTAACCTGCAGTTTTATAGCAAATAGGTAATGTCTACACTTACCGGCCATTTTATTTGGTACACCTTACTAGTACCGAGTTTCTCCAGATTTGTCGGCTCCACATCCATGATGCGAATTTCCCGTTCCACCACAGCCCAAAGGTGCTCTATTGGATTGAGTTCTGGTGACTGTGGAGGCCATTTGAGTACAGTGAACTCATTGTCATGTTCAAGAAACCAGTCTGAGATGATTCGCGCTATATGACATGTTGTGTTATCCTACTGGAAGTAGCCATCAGAAGATGAGTACACTGTGGTCATAAAGGGATAGACATGGCCAGCAACAATACTCAGGTAGGCTGTGGCATTGACAAAATGCTAAACTGGTACTAATGGGGGCCAAAGTGTGCCAAGATAATATCCCTCACACCATTACAACACACTACTATTCGAATGTCGCAGCAAAAATTGAGACTCATCAAACCAGGCAACATTTTTCCAATCTTCTGTCCAATTTTGGTGAGCCTATGCGAATTGTAGCCTCAGTTTCCTGTTTTTAGCTGACTGTCTTCTGCTGCTGTAACCCACCCGCCTCAAGGTTGGACATGTTGTGTGTTCAGAGATGTTCTTCTGCATACCTCGTTTGTAACGACTTGTTATTTGAGTTACTGTTTCCTTTCTATAAGCTAGAACCAGTTTGGCCATTCTCCTCTGACCTCTGGCATCAACAAGGCATTTGTGGCCACACAACTGCCGCTCATTGGATATTTTCTTTTTTCAGGCCATTATCTGTAAACCCTAGAGATGGTTATGCGTGAAAATCCCAGTAGATCATCAGTTTCTGGCACCAACAACCATGCCATTTTCAAAGTCACTTAAATCACTTTTCTTCCCCATTCTCTGTTTGAACTGCAGCAGATCGTCTTGACCATGTATACATGCCTAAATGCATGCAGTTGCTGCCATGTGATTGGTTTATTAGAAATTTGTGTTAATGAGCAGCTGGACCTAATAAAGTGGCCAGTGAGTGTGAATATATGTTTAATGAAGTGTATTAAGGGTATTAAATGCAGAAACAATATGTGCGGAAAAACAAGTTATGAATTTATAATATATAATTTATTATAATTTATTATAAATGAATTTATAAAACACTGTTTTTTACTTGTTTCTCTGTACTAATGAATGCATAGGGTGGTTATTGTTTTTGAAACCATAATAAAAAAAAAAACAGACTCTATTGACTATAACTGGATAAATATACACTTCAGGGTTTTTTTTTTTTTCAAAATATATGCATCCAATGCAATCTTACAGAAATTCTGAATTTTTTGGATTCTTTTATTTTGATTTTTGTAAGAATTTGTTAAATGTTATTTGCACATTTTAGTACAATTTGCTCATATCCAGTGAGAGTTGGATTTAGGAGTGAAGTTTAGGGCTAATACTCTTTTTATAAAAAACACGAATTAGCCACGTTTATGACAATACATAAAATAGATCTGAGATCTGATGTATTTCATGAAAATAAAATTGCTCTTTCACTCTTTTAAAGCCTTTGAAAATTAGCAGATGTATATACTGTACCCTAAAGTATATAAATATGTTTCTCTGATATCTCAATTTTGAAGCATAACTCTTCATGCTTTGACTGAATAAGCATATTTAGCTTTAGCATCTATCATGTTGGTCTTAAACTGAGATTTCGTTTTCTTTCACTTTAGATGGTTTGTAAAGTTTTTTAAGGATGTCTTCTGAAGGCTAAAGGTCTGTTCATACCATCTAAATATAACGATACATATATTTCCGTCCACACACTGATTAACAATAACAATCTGGTTATTTTTATTTAGTTTATGCTTTTCATTTTGCATTGACCTTCTTGTAACCAGCAGGTGTCCTCAGTGTGCTACTAGCGCGTCTGACCAGTAAATCCAGCTTGTGTAATCCATCAAATCAAACAGTAATTTTAGTGATCGTAGTCAGTGTAGTAGTGTATTTTCATAGCGTAATCAATTGTTTACCAAGATGGTTATTATCTTTAAATAATCTTTTAAATGTGGGCTTAACATCAAGTAGAGCTTCTCCACAATGTTGTATAGCTTTAAATTGCTTGACCTCTTTACATTTCAATGGATTCTGACTGATTGTCAGTGTTTATCATTTAACTGAGAAATAAATTGTTCTGAAAGTGATCCCAGCGGTATCATTTCTCTACATCTTAGTCGTAATGGTCTGAACTCTTCTGTTTTTTTATATTTAGAATGATTTTCAGAACTTTACATTTATTATCTGTATAGGGATTGGTGTGAAAGGCCTTTAACACTAGCTGCTGTGCAAAGCTGCTGATGTTTTGGTTTATCTGAGAGACATTTAGAGTCTCAGAGGATGGTTTTGACAGTCAGACGATCCTGTGCCTTAGAGGTGTAGCGACTCGCCTCCTATTTCTGTTTGTTTTGCAGTCTGTTCTCTTTTTTATGGTGAGAGGTGAAAGGCATGATGGGAAAAGTAATCCTGAAAAAGCTCTTCTCACTGTGGATTTAGCCACCTTGGGGACTGCTCTTCTTTTGAAGTCTAGAAATCAGCCTTTGACTGTATATATGAAGGCACAGTCTCAGACGCTTCATCTGTGACCGGGGTTTGAAAAACACTGTGACACCCAGATATCCCGCTGTTAGGGATTGTGAGGTGGTTTTGGTGTGGCGAGGAGCTTGAGCTCACTGCTATCAGCATTGTGGGCTGGTTTACATGTCTTTATCTACTGAGATTGAGAGCTGCACAATTAATCTAAACACTTGCATGGTCTTAAGTCTAAATAGTTGTGATTTGCATACCTGTGATTTGCATCAAACCTTTGATTACATTGGTGAGTCATGCAGCTTTAGTCTTGACTCTTTTTAACCAGTGTTATTATTTTAGTGTTACAAACCTTAACCAATTCAAAATCTTGACTTTGAAATCAATATGTAAATGTCATCAGAATTACGTTTAATGCTTACTGTTGATGATAAGCTGTTTATAAGCAGTGGCTCAGTGCTGTCGCCTCACAGCAAGAATGTCCCTGGTTCGAGCCTCGGCTGTGTCAGTTGGCATTTCTGTGTGGAGTTTGCATGTTTTCCCTGCGTTCGCGTGGGTTTCTTCCGGGTGCTCCGGTTTTCCCCACAGTCCAAAGACTGAATTATCCGTAATGTATGAGTGTGAATAAGTGTGTATGGATGTTTCCCAGAGATGGGTTGCAGCTCGAAGGGCATCCGTTGCGTAAAACATGTGCTGGATAAGTTGGCAATTCATTCCGCTGTAGCGACCCTGGATTATTAAAGGGAATAAGCCGAAAAGAAAATGAATGAATGAATGAATGCAGCTACATTTATCAAAAGCTTTAGTAAATTACAATTTGTTGTTGTTAATTAGTTAAGCTGTCTATTCAGAATTATGAGAGAATCGTGATCTCTCTTTTAAACATAAATGATGGGAAACAGCATTCTTTGCAGGATGCTTGGCAATGTTGTGGATGAATGAACTGACAAGCATGCAAATGGGGCTATGAGACCACATGATTTCTGCATGTGGTTGTGATTTTTGTGTCAAACTGGACACTGGACGATGTGGATTGGCAGGAATCATAAAAATCCCTTTACTGAAGTCATAGAAAGTGGTTTCTCAGAAGGACAGAATTACTTGGGTGTAATACTAAGTGTTACTTAGACATAGTGTGGATATACACTATATATACATACATCTATATATACACTATATAGGAGAAATGGTCGTGCCCAACTGAGCCTGGTTTCTCTCGAGGTTTTTTAAATCTTCGCTTTTGCCAATTGGTGAAGTTTTTTCCTCGCCGCTGTCGCCACTGGCTTGCATGGTTCGGGATCTGTAGAGCTGCGCATCGATGGATTTGCTCTTCAGTGTTTGGACTCTCAGGAGTGATTATTAACCCACACTGACCTGAGCTAAACTAAACTGAACTGAACTTAAACTCTGAAAACTGAACTGACACTGTTTCAATTCACTATAATCTTCAATGTGAAGCTGCTTTGACACAATCTACATTGTATAAGCGCTGGACGTCTAGTATTTTCCAGCCTCCAGTGCCTAGACTGCAGCTCCGCACACGAAGTTTGACCAAAGAGGAAATGGTCGTGCCCAACTGAGCCTGGTTTCTCTCGAGGTTTTTTTTTTTTTTTTCCTTCACTTTTGTCAATTGGTGAAGTTTTGTTCCTCGCCTCAGTCACCACTGGCTTGTTTGGTTGGGACTTGTGGAGCTGCGCATCGATGGATTTGCTATTCAGTGTTTGGACTTTCAGCAGTGAAAAATAAAGCACACTGAACTGCACTAAACTGAACTTCAACTCTGAAAACTGGACTGAACTACAGCTTCAATTTACTAGAACGTATATATTAAGCTGCTTTCACACAATTTACATTGTAAAAGCGCTATAAACACAACAAAATGAACATGAATTGAATTGCGTAGTGTTTCCCCAACATTGCTGCGTTTAAGTAACTTTAGCAGTGAGTATATCATTAATTCTAATTAATAAATGAAAAATATGAGATGAAACTCTCAAAAATTCTGAATGGGTTTGGCTGAAAGCTGAAACCGAAAATGCTTTGTAATACTTATTTATAATTTAATGAAATAATTTAAAGCTATTTTGTTCAAATGTTTACATTTTAACTCAATAACTTTCAATTAAAAAAAAACGCAAGTCAATAAAATAATGTCATTTTTTTTAATGACATGTCGGTGTGTTATTTGAGCAGACTTTGCTAGTCCAATCAGTGTTTGGTTCATGCATAGATATTTATATGGGTAAATGTGCAGAAAATCTTCAGAGAGGAATAATTTACTATTTTGAAACTGCTGTGTGTGTGCACGCTAGTCAATGGTTCTCTGCCATTGAAATAAATGGGTTTTTAAAGCGCGTTGCTTTCCGTATCCAGTGTGAAAGCCGCTTCAGAGGACACAGTGACTTGAGCTGAAGATACAGTTGAAGTTAGAATTATTAGCACCCCTATTTTAACTAATTTCTAATAACTGATTTATTTTATTTTATCTTTGCCATGATAACAGTAAATAATATTTTACTAGATATTTTTTCAAGACACTTCTATACAGCTTAAAGTGACATTTAAAGGCTTAACTAGGTTTATTAGGTTAATTAGGCAAGTTATTGTATAATGATGGTTTGTTCTGTAGACAATCGAAAAAAATATAGCTTAAAGGGGCTAATAATTTTGACCTGAAAATGTTTTTTAAAAAATTCAAAACTGCTTTTATTCTAGCCGAAATAAACCAAATAAGACTTTCTCAAGAAAAAATATTATCAGACATACTGTGAAAATTTTCTTGCTCTGTTAAACATCATTTGCGAAATATTTAAAAAAGAAAGAAAAATTCAAAGGGGGGGCTAATAATTCTGACTTCAACTGTAGAGTGAAACCAGCACACTGAACATTGCTGAACAGTTTGGCACAGCATAGTCTCTCTTTTTTTTTTTTTAATATTGTTGTGATTGCCAGCAGTGCTGTCCCTGCGGAGAATTACTTCCTGTAGTCTGTTGTATAGCCAGCGATGTTTTATCTGTTGGAGATTACATTCTACCGAACTACAACTCCCAGAACTCTTTGCGCCCATCAACTCCTACAACAGCTAACAATAATTTGGACATTCACAATCACAGCTGCTGCTCATTTCCACTGATTACAAGGACTATATATACACGTCACTTTCACTCACACATGGCTGAGTCTTGTTTCTATCGAACATTATGAAGCGTTTCTCCTTGTGTGTTTTGATACTAGCCTGTGTCCCGTTTTGATTCTTTGCCGCCTAGTCTGACCTCTAGGCTGTATTTTGACCACATTTATTGGATTACCCTTTTGTTACTGTTTTGCTCTTGTATTTGACCATTGCCTTCACGACCTTGCATTTAATAAACTGAGTTTGGATCTGCAAGTCTTTTGTCAGCATCTGCTTCGTAACATTTATATTTTTGGCCATTTTTCTTTTTTGTTTAAAAACTGAAAATGACATTTTCAACCAATAATTCTGCCAAACTTTCTGTAAACCCCTAATTGTAAGATATACTACAAAAAAATATAGAACTATTCGACTTTAAACCTTTTTTTTTTTGTGAAAATACTAGTGACCTACGACTTGAAAATAACATTTTATTCAGTAAATATGCTTTAAATTGTTTTTTTAAGTGGCAGTAAGACAATCTTGGTGTAAATAAATAAATAAATGTAAACTTTATATTCATTTACGAATGCTGAAATGTATGTTTTACAGCAAAATTCGCACCAGTACAGGTGGTTTTGTTCTTTATAAACCTTATTCTTACCTCTGTCTTTCTGTGTCATTCTCTCACAGGGGATGAAGGGCAGAATTTGGGTCCTCCTCCTTCTGTAGACGAGGCTGCAAACACACTGATGACGCGACTGGGGTTCCTGCTGGGGGATAAAGTGAATGAAGGGCCTGCTGGAGCACAATACACCATGGAGGAGCAAGATGACCCTCAGGTTTGATTTGCAATCTCATTATTCATAAAAAAATAAAATGCATCAAGTGACAAGTGACTTTTTAACTTGATGATGGGTAAATGATATTTGTCAGTAGGCGTTTCCCCACCTCAAAACATAGATATTCTTGCTCTCTAAATCGTGACAGATGTTTCAGGGTTTTGGATGAACAGCAGCAGTTTGCGCTGGGATATTGGTGCAGTTCGGGTCTAACTAGGCATGTCTCAGACAGCAGATGCTGAAACCCCTGCCGCTGCTCTATTTACAGTCCACACTGATCTTACCCAGTCAACATCTGCTTCTGGGTTTCCAGTGCTTAGAAAGCTTTCAAGTCTGGAAAATTGAATCCAACATGTGTTCGATTCATTATCCAGTACACTAACATACTATTAGTCATGTTGTGTGAATTAAAATCTGTTATTGTATTGTATTTTTTAATCTAATTACTGATATACTGATTATGTTATCAAACTAACTTCATGTAGCAACACATTATAGGAATTTCATGACTGAATAAGTCTACAATACAAAAGTTTGATTGTACAGAAATAACAGGTCAAGGAACAGGATTAAATGTTTTTTTTTTAAATACTATATTAATACATTTTTTTTTAAATTTATACACAAGTCATGATTTTGTGGGATTGGGATTTCAAGTGCTTGATTTTAATATACATTACAGCAACAATATAACTCAGGTCAAATGAAATTAAATCTAGGGCTGCTGGTTCATATTGATCTCCACCCCAGTAAAATTAGGAATTACTTAAGGAAGGATTTAGAATGTAGACAAATAGGGCCAGGTTACGCACAAGAACGAGACGAGAATAAAAAAGCAATTTTTTGACTTGTTCATTAAAAGATATATTATCAATTAATATGTCATTATGTTTTTATATTTGAATGACCCTTCTTTTTAAAAAAATAATGGAATACAATGTTTTGTTTTGTTTTTTAATCTGTAAAATCCTTATAAATGAATGCAAAAGTTCACATGCGTTCCCATCTTTCTGGCAAAAAAAAAATGAAATTGCACTCATGACAATAATATATTTATAATGAAAAAAAATAGGTGGCAAGTTTGATTTGAAAAAGAAACATCAGAGAGACATACAGATGTTTATTTGTTAACAGAGACAACATTATTAGCCCTCGTGTTATTATATTATATTATATTATATTATATTATATCATATTATATTATATTATATTATATTATATTATATTATATTATATTATTTTCCAGATGTTTAACATAGAGACATTTCTCAAAGTATTTTCTAATATGTTTTTCTTATTTCTTTTAGTTTGACTACAGTACAAACCTCACTTGTCCAACAACTTACCTAATTAAACTAATTAACATAGTGAAGCCTTTAAATTGCACTTATTGGCCCAGTTTCACAAACAGGGTTTTGCTTAAGCCAGGACTATACCTTCGTTAAATTAGGCTATTTAAGCATTTATAAAAACAGCCTTAGAAAAATACATTACTGGTGTGCACCTGTAAACAAAAAATGACACTGACATATTTTAAGACATCTCACTGCAAGTTATTTTCAGTTGAGACCGCTCAAACATGCAATTTAATCCAAGACTAGCCTTAAACCTTGTTTGTGAAACCGGGGGATTATGTACTGTCAAATGTCAAAGATAAAAGACATTAATTATTAGAAATTAGTTATTAAAACTAATGTGTTTAAAAACGTGTTTAAAAAATATCTGTTAAACAGCACTTGTGAAATATTGGGGAAAACAAATTCACAGGATGGATAATAATTTTGTCTTCAACTGAAAACATTTGTTTGATGCCTTTTCATCCAATCACTTTTTGTCTTATGTCATTTCATTCAGTGCCCATTGGTCTGATGCTTTTTCATCTGTTTCACCCAATCCATATATAGGAGACCTGACACTTGATCATGTTTTTCTTCAGTCCTAAAAGCTAGTCCTAGGATCACTATGCAGTTTCGTCAAATATCTAAGCTTATAATCTGAGATTCTATGCCTTGACGTCAAATTAAAATTGTCTGAGGATGTACTAAAATGTACACCATACTTCTATACACTTCTATACAACTTCTTTAACCCTCTGGTAGTCTTCGGTCATTTTAGGCTGAAATTAAAATTTCTTTTTTATAAAACAGAATTAAAAAAAAATTGTCTTAAACTCCTGGACTTTATTTGAATTTGGTATATGAATATATACAATTTGAGGCCATGTTTCAAGCATGCCAAAAGATTGAAAAAAAAAACACACTTGTTGTATCGTCACGGTCAAAAATGACCCTCAAAGGAAGTGAATTTGAAATAAGCAAAAACATGAACATTCAGAAAATATTTTGTTTGCAGAAATACAGAAAAAAAAAAAAAAAATTTTATTTCTGTTATATTTAAAAACTAGGTTTAGTACTGCATAAATATTAATTATTACAACAAAAACCTCTTAAAATTAAAGATTAAATCAAATAAATATTATTAAAACGTAAATAAATTTGATTGATTTTACAGATTAAAAATTTTTTTTAGGGTACTTTTACAGGTTTTTTTGACCACGAAAACCTCAAGTGTGATTCAAAAATAAGGATCAAACAGAGTTAAAGCTGATCACTGCAGATGTTTTTACAATGTTTATTCATCAACTCTAAATAACAAGATGCTGGTGTGCTTTATCAAGAAGAGAAATGTAGTTTGCATATCATCTGGTCACACTTCAGTTAAAGCCTACAGGAGTTTTAGCCTGATTTTCACCTCCTGAGAATCAGAGATGAAATCTTGATCACTTCTAATTCTCGCTGCAGATTATCTGCTAATGTGTGGCAGTTAAAGATGGAGCTACTATATTTTGAGTGTTTTACCTAAAGTGGCAGTTGGTCAAATAATTAGTATAACAATAAGTAAATAATAATAATAAATCGATTTATTCCATGTGTTGTGATTTGAGGTAAGAAATTCACAGAAAGTGTGCTGCATCCAGATTTAGAGTTAGTCTGAGCCCGGCATTAGTCTTTATTTCATGCGGCTTTCGTTCTCGGAACTCTTGAATGCAGTTCTTGTTGGATTCGCTCTCACATTCCCTTGGTTAGAATCAGAAGCATTTCATTCCCTCTTAATTGTTCACTGTTCAGTTTGACCTCATTGATCCAACACATAGTTGAGAGTAGGAATGTATGGCTCAACACAAGACCTTCTGCCGTCCACAGCCACAGCTGAGCGGCTCAGACATCCATACAGCTATTTCAGAAAGCAGACCCTGCCAGGCCAGCGTGGTCACCGAAAAGCTATTCAGAGCCAATCTCTCCCACGCACACCGAATCCTGAATTACACAAAAAGGTGTAGACTGAGCTATTTGGACGTATATTAAAGGAACATTTTTGAACCCAAAATCTGGCTGGTTCACAGTGACAGGAAGTGTAAAGTATTTTTAGTTTTGAGTGGTTTTCAGTCAATCTCAGTAGACCAATGTGGGTGATTTAAAAGTAAAATCAAAACATTAAAACAGCTTTGCACTTTGAAATTAAGGTGGATTTGCCTATAAAAAAACTGGTAAGCATCATGTGGTTAGATTTACTAACAGTGTACGCCAGTCAACTATCTCTCAAAAAGTACTGTTAGATTTAGTAAACAGTGACAAATGTGCTGAAAAGGAGTTTAAAGTAAAGTTTAAAATCCCAAATCAAACAAAAAGTGTGCAGTGGTAGCTTGCTTAATGTGTCGATGCTTTTTGGGTAAAGGTCTCATCAGAATAAACAGCAAAAGTAAGTCCAAGGCATTTGAAAAATGTGAAAAAAATATTTAAAAAACCTTTATTTACATGGCTATTCGTTAAAACTGTGCCTATGCGTTTCAGCAAACACTTGCCTTCATCAGGGTAACGGAGATCAGGTGTGTGACTCTATGACTATGACTCTTTAGAATATCTAAACAATACTTAAATAATATACTGAACAAAAGGTCAACTCAACAATCATTAATTCAACATTGAGAGAGAAAAATTGATAATGAAAATAAAATAAAAAAGATGATGATGGTTATACAACATTTTTTTCATATAATACATTGTGAACGTATATAGAATGAAAACACAAAAAATGTGCGTACATATAAACAAATAAACTATTATAATGTATAGTAGAGTTTGTTTTGGGTTTTTTTTTTTTTGGCTGAACTAACTGCAAATTGCTCAAATCTGCAAAGTACATAAGCATATAAGCTTAAATTTTTGCCAGTAAGGGATATTATAAGGGATGGTTTACCCAAAAATGACAATTCTGTTATTATTTACTTACCTTTTGTTGTTTCAAACCCTGGTCTGATTGGTAAAAAGCCAGTCTTCTGGTCAATTTTAATATTGATTCTGTATTGACCTTATTCTTCACATATGAGCAGGTGCCACCATTGGATTTTTTTTTTGGCTTGACACTTCGATCATGTTCACTTCACTTTTAGACATTAAAAACAGCTTGTTATGCTGATTGATGTTGCAAGCTGATATATCCTTATTTTATTTTGTCCTTGTTATATTACTCGTTTATTATTCCTAGTCATTTCTCCCATAGGCGACTGCAAACGAAAACGAGTGCACTTCCGCTTTGAAGAATAAGGTCAATATGGCTAAAACTGTGTTGATGGCGGCCAGCAAAGTACAAAACTACATACAAATATTATTCAAAACATATTTAAAAAGCAAAGCTTATAGTTACTGGACTTTCGTTAAACGAGAAAATTTTGAGAAAGTTAAAGTTGCAAACAATGGAAAATTACATGTTTTGTTAGTGCTGTTGCAGTTTGGGGGAAACTACTGTTCATTTCAATGATTCATTTTTTTATTAATTAAAAAAACATTAATTTTACATAGAGGGTGGCGCAGTGGGTAGTGCTTTTGCCTCACAGAAAGAAGGTCGCTGGTTCAAAAGACATGTCCAAAGACATTCGCTATAGGTGAATTGGGTAAGCTAAATTGTCCGTAGTGTATGTGTGTGAATGAGAGTGTATGGGTGTTTCCTGGTGATGGGTTGCAGCTGGAAGCTGACTGATCTTGTTAAAAAAAATGCAGCATTTTGATCTTCAACTCGATTGCCAGAACCGTATATTTTATATTTATATATGCTGCAAATTATAGATCTAAGAAGAAAAAACTATTGGTTTGTCACATTTCCCAAAAATCAGAAATCAAAATGGGCCAAGAAAATAGCAAACAATGCATTTTTTACCATTGACTTCCACAGAATTTGTATAATTCAAATGTACTTTTCAATGCAACTTGCGGCTTTAACTTGCTTTTTAATCTCATTTTCCAATTTGAAACTTGTTTTTATGAAAGAACATCTTTTTGGTTTGCACTATGATCTTTTTCGGGTTGCAAAAAAAAAGAAAAAGCATTGTCTAAAACAACCTTTGGACAGACACTGACTCACTGAAGCTCATATTCGTCTGTATGAGGTCATTAATGTGGACTTCGCCGCAAACCCAGAGTCAGACATGAACTCTCTTAACCACTTATTCTTTCCATGTCTCTTCTACTCCCTCTCTGCTTTTTCCCCTGCAACTCTTTCATTATCATTCTTTTTGTCTGTTTATGTTTCTCACTTTGTCGTTCTCGCTCTTTCATCCCATTGGGTAAAACGATCCACCATTCTGGTCGGTTTTCATGTCTTGAAGCTGACCACAATGTGCCAAAATAATCCTAATTTCTATCCCCTTTCCATTTGGTTATGAGTTTAAATTCAACATTCTCTCTTTGTCATATACCATAAAGTCAATAACATTATATTAAATTGCATAATACTGAGTCACAGTGGAAAATAGTTGAAGTCAGCCCAGGCCATAAAAAGAGATAATTCCACATGAGTGTGCAGTCCTCAGCAGAAATATGGGACAGCACTGTATCATTAAATAGCAGTCAGCAGATTTCCACTTCTGTGGGCATTTTTGTGTGTGAAAGTCATTCAGCAATGCTGCTTTTCTGGAATACGACTCTCATATATACGCATTGGTGCGCTGATCTAACAGAAAGCCTTCGGTATGCTGTATTTCTGCTGCATAACAATTAATTCATGAAACACCAGCAAAATAAATAATTCGAGCGCTGTGTTTCTGTGTGAATTGCTCCTGAAAAGTTAATGGATTATTTTAAGAAAAGTTTTTACAAATGATTTACTTATATTCATTCTGTTAAACCTTTAGCTAATGCAAGATGTCTATCTGGACAAGGATTTTACATTTTAAGCTGTAAATCTGTGTCCTGAGTAGGCAGAATGTGAGTCTAATGAATGAAAATACAATGAAAATAGTGTGATGCCCCATAATGGTATATTTAATAAAACATAATTAGTTATTTTGTTATGCCTTTTGTTGGGGGTAAATAGCTGTTTTGCATCTATTGATAATAATAATCATATGATAATAATATTACTGCTGCTGGTGGTGGTACCATTAACATTTACATACATTTATTTATTTACACTATTTATTGTTATTTACATGAGAGATTTATAATGCAAAATTTATTATTAATAATTAAGGGAATAGAATACAATAGAAAGGACTATGATCATTATTATTGAAGTAGTAGTAGTAGTAGTTGTTGTTTTTGTAGTAGTTGTTGCAGTAGTAGTTGTAGTAAAATTAGTTGTAGTAGTAGTTGTTGTCTTTGTAGTAGTAGTAGTTGTGGAAGTAGTGGTTGTTGGAGTTGTTGTCGTTGTAGTAATAGTAGTAGTTGTTGTTGTTGTAGTAGTTGTAGTTGAATTAGTTGTAGTTGTTGTTGTTGTAGTAGTAGTAGTAGTAGTAGTCGTTACAGTAGTAGTAGTTGTAGTAGTGGTAGTAGTTGTTGTTGTAGTAGTAGAAGTATTAGTAATTGCAGTAATAGTTGTAGTAGTATTAGTAGTAGTTCTAATAATAGTTGTAGTAGTAGTACTTACACATGTAGTAGTAGTTGTTGTTGTTGTAGTTGTTGTAGTAGTAGTAGTTATGGTTGTAGTTGTTGTAGTAGTTGTAGTTGTTGTAGTAGTAGTTGTTGTAGTTGTCATTGTAGTAGTTGTTGTAGTTGAATTAGTTGTAGTAGTTGTTGTAGTTGTCGTTGTAGTAGTGGTTGTAGTAGTAGCTGTAGTAGTGGTAGTTGTAGTATTGGTAGTAGTTGTTGTTGTTGTTGTTGTTGGTGTTGTTGTTGTTGTAGCAGTATTAGTAGTAGTTGTTGTAGTTGAATTAGGTGTAGTAGTTGTTGTAGTAGTAGCTGTCGTTGTAGTAGTAGTAGTAGTTGTTGTTGTTGTTGTTGTTGTTGTAGCAGTATTAGTAGTAGTAGTTGTTGTTGTAGTAGTTGTTGTAGTTGTCATTGTAGTAGCAGTATTAGTAATTGTAGTTGTTGTAGTTGTCATTGTAATAAGAGTTGTAGTTGTTGTAGTAGTTGTTGTAGTTTAATTAATTGTAGTACTTGCTGTTGTTGTAGTAGTTGTGGTAGTAGTGGTTGTAGTAGGTGTAGTGGTAGTTGTAGTAGTTGTTGTTGTAGCAGTAGTAGTTGTTGTTGTAGTAGTTGTTGTAGTTGAATTAGTTGTAGTAGTTGTTGTTGTAGTAGTAGTTGTCATTGTAGTAGTAGTTGTAGTGGTAGTAGTAGTTGTTGTCGTTGTTGTAGCAGTATTAGTCGTAGTAGTTGTTGTAGTTGTCATTGTAGTAATAGTAGTAGTTGTTGTTGTAGTAGTAGTTGTAGTTAAATTAGTTGTAGTAGTAGTTGTTGTAGTAGTAGTTGTCATTGTAGTAGTAGTTGTGGTAGTAGTGGTTGTTGTTGTTGTTGTTGTTGTTGTTGTTGTTGTTGTTGTTGTAGCAGTATTAGTAGTAGTAGTAGTAGTTGTTGTTGTTGTTGTTGTTGTAGTTGTTGTAGTTGATTTAGTTGTTGTAGTAGTAGTTGTTGTCGTTGTAATAGTAGTTGTGGTAGTAGTGGTTGTTGTAGTAGTTGTTGTTGTTGTTGTTGTTGTTGTAGCAGTATTAGTAGTAGTAGCAATAGTAGTAGTTGTCGTCGTTGTTGTTGTTGTTGTAGCAGTATTAGTAGTAGTAGCAATAGTAGTAGTTGTCGTCGTTGTTGTTGTTGTTGTTGTAGTAGTTGTAGTAGTAGTTGTAGCAATAGTTGTAGTAGTAGTTGTAGTAAATGTAGTTATAGTAGTAGTTGTAGTAGTTGTAGTAAATGTAGTTATAGTAGTAGTTGTAGTAGTTGTAGTAAATGTAGTTATAGTAGTAGTTGTTTAGTTATTGTAGTTGTTGTTGTTGCGCTTTTTAATCATTATTATAAAATAAATAATAACACTATTTTAAGTAACAATTAACACCATTTTAGCTATGATTAACTGTTTATTAGCACTTGTAAAGTATGATATACATTTTTTTATACATTTATACATTAAACATTTTATGATATAAATTTTTCGCATCTCTAATCCTACCTAAACCCAGGTGCTACCTTACTATTAATAATTAGCAGTTTGATCTAAAAGTCTTAGTTAATGGTTTGTTAATAGCGTGAATTGTACATTAAAATAAAGTGTGGCCAAATAAATATATATATACTGTATATTACTGACAAAAATATGGCCCAAATTGTAATTTAGTATACTTTATAAGTGTGTTGTCTTGTGTTGTGTTCAGTGCCTCTCCATGACCCAGAGGATCAGCCCCTGCTCTAGTCTGGCCAGCAGCACAGCCTCTCCACCTGCTGGAAGCCCCTGCTCCACTCTGCCTGCTGGAGCCCCGGGTAACATGAGCACCCGAGACTGTGCTTACGGCTCCATCACCAGTCCAACATCCACACTGGAGAGCCGGGACAGCGGCATTATAGGTGACGCACTCATCTGGAAAACAATATGGATATGTACAACAGGGGGTCACACTTAAATTAGGTTGAGGACTAAACTTGTTAAACCTGTTATTAACCATACAAACCAGATTAGTTCTTTTTTTTTTTTTTAAATAAGTATATTTAGACGATATTTTGAGTGTTTTTTATGCTGGTACTTTAGGCCTGTCAAAGATATAAAGTGCTCAGCATAATCAAGTTGAATATTTTTATCAATTTCTCAGTAAATGTAGCCAATAATGTTTGGTGCATTTAAATAAAACAGTTTTATAAGTCATTAAAAGTTATATTCATTAAAATAACCTAACTAGTTATTGCAAATAATAATAATAAAAATAATAACGATAATTACCAGCTACAAATGTTCACCTAAATATTATATATTTTTTATGTTTATCTTGATTTTTCCTGTTTATTAAAATTTTATTTAATATTCTTCCTCAACATATTAATATGTGTGTACTAATTTAGACTGATCTTAGTGTTTTTGTTAGATTAATTCCATTTTTTTGTATAATGTATATGCAGAAATATATTTTTGTTAAGCATTCTATAGAAAATACTCATTCAAAAAAGAGATCTGCGCAGGGTGTATTCATTTATGCTGAGCACTGTACATAGAAAAAATCCAGTAAAATCACCAGCAGGAGGCAGAAAGTCCCTGTCTTAATGAGGGATTCATTAACATTTATTCAAAGCACTGGTTCAAAACAGCTGAATCATTTAGAAACAAAAGAAAATAGCTGTTTCTCAATATGCTTTCTTCAGCAATCTTGCGTCCTCGTGTAATATCATCATCAACCGCCAAAGTTCAGTTCTAAAACTCAAGACTGCAAGAATGTAGGACGCGTGAAAGTTCCCGGATGTGTTGGAATCGAGGACGCATCGATGCGTAGCATTTTATATAGATTGATTATTAAAGTTCAGAGATATCACTTATTTATCTCAGGAGTTTCCCTAAATCAAACGATGAAAGTAAACATCACCATGAAAATCTTAATAAAGGCTTAAACACATTAAGGGTGTTTATTTGCTGTAATTCGTATTAAAATTAGTTTTATTTGTATTGTGCAACATATATTTTGTAAAGTTTTCATGCATAGTGTATATTGTGAAAAGATGAAAACCAATAAATCGTTGTATGAATGCTGTAATGTTTAATAATTTTCTATTAAAATCGCGTGAAGGTCATGTGACCATTAGAAAGAACGCGGCATCTCATTTTTTAACACAGGACGCATTCTCTGTTTTCGCAGTCTCCCAAGTTCGTTTTTCCGAGGTAACTTTGCAAGACCGGTGTCCACAAGATCGCAAGTTCGTTCTTTTCGTTCTTGTGTTTGAGAAACAGCCAATGACTATCATTACAAATGAGTCGCTGCATCATTGACTCAAATGACTCGTTCAGAAACTGCTCATTTACTAATGAAACACTGCAGTGCATCGTTTTTGCTCTAGCTTTGTTTGAAACATTTGTTAATGGCAAATGAAATTAAAAATAGGGAATGCTGTGTTTAAATATGAATTTCTGAAAACTAATTCTGTTTTTACAGAATTTTTGTATAGATTCAGTTCATTTCCAATTACAATCTGCAAGAGAAACTGTATTTTTTTGTTATTTATTTATTTATTTTGCAATGGACATTACAATTACACTGGACAACTAAATGCATTTGTTTAAATGTTTTAGCAGACTTGCTAATTCTTAACACTTGTCCATGGGAGGCTTGACCTAAAATGAAAATAAATTAGATGCATATACACTATTATAAACATTAAAACGCATTATAAACACATAAACATTGGAATTTTTTACATAAAAATGCTATTAAGGGAAAAGCAAAGCATGAACAACAAACTAGTAGTAGGCTATTTGTGTAAACACTGCTGTTTTGTTTTAACCACTTTTTAAGTACTAAAAACATTTATATTACTTTCTAATTTTAGGCTAACAGGTAAATCTTTCCACAATTTGGTTTCCTTAACAGAGAAAACAGATTGACCAAAAGAGGTCTTACACTTTGGTACAAGACAGTCACCATTAGCAGTTGCAAGTGTTACTCTGTGAGAGGTTTGATTCCCACTGATCAGATCCAGTATGAAAACAGCAGTATGATACTATAGTAGTTAATTATTTCACATTAATAAATAAAAAAAACAGCTTATACAAGACATTATTCTCTATATCACGAATGTAACAAACCAGCGAACTGAACTGAATTATTTTAGTGTCCTTATTACAGTGTAACTATTCGTTTAACTACTGAGTAATAATAATTAGTTACATGTACTTACTATATGGTTAGGGTTAGGATAAGGGTTAGCTTTAGGGTTATTTTATGTAAATATGCATAATTATTTGTAATTAATATAGTGAGTACATCTTAAAATAAAGTGTTTTAATGTATTCATTAAATGTATTCATCATTTATTTCTTATTGTTTTATATTAAAGTTATATATAGTAATTGGATTTATGAGCAACATGTTTGACAATTGTGATATACATATACACAATGACAAAAAATCAAGTGTGTTTCCGATTCAAATCTCCCAAATCTCCTCTGTTTACAGCGACACTCACGAGTTACTCCGAGAATGCGGAGCACGGAGGCAAACACAGCGAGGGCTCACGGGGCAGCCTGAAACTCTGGCAGGCACAGAAGTCAATGGGCACGGACTCCTTCCTCTATCGGGTGGATGAAAACATGGCCGCCTCCACGTACAGCCTCAATAAAATCCCTGAGAGGAGCCTGGAGCACTCTGTGTCTCACTCTGCTCACTCCATCCCGCTCTACCTCATGCCCCGGCCCAACTCTGTGGCTGGTGAGTGTTTGCTCCTCTACCGCTTTCATTAACAATACTGTATTGCTGACTGTATACTAGGGATGCTCCAATCGCTCGACCGGAGATCGGTATCGGCCGATAATGACATTTGATGAGCCGATCGGTACTCTCTGATCTCATGAACCGATCGCAAGTGTTTGTGTTAGTTAGAGACGAGGTAGGACTTTTTAGAACTGAAAGTTCTGTGTTTTTGACAATGTTGCAAGTTCCCTAAAATCTGGCTGGAAATATTAGATACATAAAAAAAATAAATAAAAATGATATTTTTTAACATGACTATTTAATAAAATAACTTCTTGTAATTTACTTATTGTAATAAACAGTAGTTTATAGACCTATTTCCTTTTAGTAAAGAAGTAATGGATTCATAGGTTCAAAATCAAATATGCGCACCAAACTTTTTCTTGACTGAGACATGTTGTTTCCAAATTGCATTGTTAGTCATTTTTCTTACCAATTTTTTTTCACATGTTCACACCTAAATGGTTATAGGAGACGTGTTTAAGGGATTATATGCAGCATCCTTAATTTATTCTCTTAGGTAAGGAGAGATCTCCAAGTATTATAAAGCTTAAAAGCATCAGAATTGGTACTTTGCATTGGCCGATCAACATGACAAGGAATGGGGACTCGGTATCGGCTGCAAAAATCCTGATCAGAGCATCCCTACTGTATACTGTTTAGTTTGTGTACTGTTTACCTCTCTATAGCTGGGTTTCCAGATCCACTTTCTTCCTACACCCTATGATCAGTGAAGTGTTTTCAGAAACTGGGTTTCCATCAACCTGTTTTAATGTGCATTTTGAAGTATCGCTTGAGAAAGAGTGAGGCCAAATTTTGAATAGAAATCTTTTTATAAAAGCTTGTTCACACTATTTTAATGTACAATTCATGCTCTCAATAAACTATTAACCAATACTTTTAGCTCATTAAACTACTAATTAGCTGCTTATTGATAGTTAGTAAGGTGGTAGCTGTGTTTAGGTATTAAAGGGCACCTATCATGCAAAATCATCTTTTTTATCAGCTGTTAGGACAGAAATGTGTAGTTATGTTGTGTCTACAGTCATATGAGAGTGATATAAACACAACAAGTCTCTTTTGTCAAATTTCCTTACGTTAAAATAGGATCTGAATCCCAGCAATTTTGAGGCCCACTGCAACGTGCCGTTGCAGTGTGATTTTATTAATAGTGAGGTAGTAGCTGTGTTTAGGTATTAAAGGGCACCTATCATGAAAAATCATCGTTTTTTATCAGCTGTTAGGAGAGAACTGTGTAGGTATGTTATCATATAAAAATATAAACACAAATTCAGAATTCATTTGATAAACAGTTCTATCCATAGTACTCACTGCTCTCCATGGAAACAAACCAGACTTCCCTTTCTTTCCAGTTCATCAGACCCGTTTGCCTGTTACACGTGTCCTTTAACTTAGTCTACCTTTGGTCCATCCTCAGCCGCGACGATCACGCAGCTCTCAACGCAATCGATAGCAGAAAAGCCAGAAGGAGCAACGTCGCCTTTTTCCCCAAACGAATCATCCTATAAAGCAGTTCATCGTGTTTACAAGTTTGCTAGATCGACGAAATAAGTTCTTACTGTAGCGTCCTGGTTAAAAGAGAATAAAGTCTTTCACTGATGGTTCACAATTCATTTATTGGTCACATTCCATAGAACCTTTACACAATACTGCATCACGAATCACTGTAAGAACTAGAGAGAAAACAAACAAACAAACAAACAAACACAAATGAATCCCGAAAATTGAAACACTAATCCAACATCAAAAAAATCAAACATTAATCTTAAACAAATTAAATAAATCAAATTACATTATTTTCCCTTAAACCAGGAGCTAAAACTCATAAATGGGGAATCCGTAAATCAGCCATATACCTGTGCCTTGCTGGCGTATTTCATCTAGCATTCCATCCCTAACATGCTTTGCTTTACATCCATTACAATAAGCGTCATATATCTGGTAGGCTCCGTAATCTCTGTATCATAATTAAAGTCCCCAACAATAACTTGATTCATTCAACAAGTAAAACCATATAGAAAATAAAACAAAATAACAAAAATAAATTCTTAATCATAAACAATAAACACAATATTTCAAGTTTCGTTACAAGTCCCTTTATTTAAATTTCTTGATTCTTAAATAGGATTTGAATCCTAGCAATTTTGAGGCCTACCGCAACGTGACATAGCAGTGTGGTTGTCCGCACCCACCGAGATAGATAGACAGGTGCATATTACCGCGTCTCAGTATTAACACGTATTAACATGTCAACAAGACAGGATTTGCTAAGAAACTAAGATTCAAAGATGCATTCTAAGTGTGATCCAACTGCACTAAGTAGCAGTAAGCTCTACACTTTAGGGGTTTCTTTTTATTCCATTTTGAACTATACCTAATAAACTACATAATTCATAACTGCTGGAATCACCACAGCTGGATAGTGAACACAACTAGCTGCAATGGATCTCTATACAGCAGCACATTTACCTGTTTGGTACAACATTTATGAGAGTAACTTCTTTCAAACTATAAGAAATCAGTCAAGCATTTTAAAAGTACTACTGTAGGTACTGTTAGGTGTCATTATTCTTATCACTGTAGCTATGTTTCCATCCAAAGATGCAAATTAAATTTATGCGCAAAACTGAAATACTGCATAAGATATGTGAATAAAGCAGTGTTTCCATCCAATGAGTCAACAAGAATGAAATAGTCACTTTCTGATTAACTGGCACCAAATATCAACAGTAAAAACAGAATTTGCTGCGGTAGGAGAAGCTGCGTCAATCTTTTCTTCATTTAATAAATGACTTGTGCCTCAGAAGACGATGCCGACAAGCAATGAACACGTGCTGGCATTTGAAGGCGTGAGACGCAGAGCGCAGACGCTCTTGCTAGTTCTGGAGGTCATTAATAATATAATAACACTAATACTGAAATGGTTAAGGCATTTTAGAATGACCAAAACAACATTTCAGATGGTTTACAGTGTGATCAGCCTGCTGGTTTGTCCATTCACACACATTTTTATCATCACATGATCTCTTTTAACAAAACCACATTACCTTTTTTAATGCACATACTGGAATTTGTTTGGTAAAATCGTTTTCATCGTACTTTATGCTCATCTTTTCTTATCAAATAAAAAGGTTATTCTACTCAGTTATGCCCATATGTTTTTTTATGCGCATTTTCAAAATGTATGCGCGTAATACTTGCTGTTTCCATCAACTATTTTTATTTTTTATGCGCATATCCAAATTGCATGAGAATAGGTGAATGGAAACATAGGTAGTGTTCCCACTGAATATTATAAATAAACAGACATGTTAAATAGAGCTACTGTAAATGCAGACAGAAAATTATTTGGAGGATCAAAACACTGTGAACTTAAAAGAGCATTGGCCGTATAAGTGCACGTAATACAATTGTCAAATTAAAATAACAGAGTGATCTAAAATGTTATTACATGATGTTATTACATTACATGATGGTTAAAAATAAAGCAAAACGTCAAACATACACAGTTTTGCAGTAGTGCAAACATGTTATATAGATAATATTTAGATATTTTAAAATGCAGTATTCACATGTGGGAAGTCTAGATAAAGAATGAGAATTTGTATAGTAATATTGATAATATTATCATAAAATAATATTCATAATAATAATAATTATTATTATTATTATTATTCATTCATTCATTCATTTTCCTTCGGCTTAGTCTCCATTTCAGAGATTGCTACAGCAGAATGAACCGCCAACTATTCCAGCATATGTTTTTACGCAGCGGATGCAGTTCCTGCCGCAACCAAGCATTGTGAAACACCATACACACTCATTCACACACAAACTCATGCACTACGAACAATTTAGTATAGTCAATTCACCTGTACCGCATGTCTTTGGACTGTGGGGGAAACCGGAGGACACCCACGCAAACACGGGGAGAATATGCAAACTTCACACAGCTAGGACTTGAACCAGTGAACTGCCACTGTGCTGACTATAATAATAATTATTATTATTATTGTTATTATTATATGGTTCACCTTTTGGCTGTTTACATAGCTTTGCCTCTATTGAGACATTTTAATAATTCAGCCTTCATAAATATATTATGCTGAGCTGGTCAAGACTCAGTCGAGCAGTCAAAAGCTGTAAGTTACAATGTCTCTCATTCATCCTTCAGCACGGGTGAATATTTAGAGTGAGCTCAGTGTGCGGCTCATTCACCAAAAGCTCTTTGAACACTTCTCTTCATGAACGCTGAACTGCAGATACAGGAAGTATCCCACATAATCCAGACCCTAAAAGTCAACACACACGTGTTTCCAATTCCCTTCAAATGTCAAGGTCAGTAAAGGCGATTACTGGGAGAACCATAGAAGTGGCCTCTTCTCCGCTTTATGGGCCATTTGAGCTCCTGATGCTGCAAAGCAAGGACGCCCGTGTCGATCTCCCCCAGCTTTTATTAACCAGTTCTGATTTCTGCTGCTGGGTTTGGATCCACATGTGGGAAAATAGTGTTGAATTCAGTAGCTGAGCACCCTATACTGTAGTTTCTGTGTGTGTGTGCATGCATGCGTGGGTTCTGGAAGAAATAAATATAAGATCAAGTAAACTGACAAAAAGTGATCAATAAAATCTAATTGAACAAGATAGGGTTAATAGTTTTATTAGGCAATTTGTTTGCTTTTTAGCTTACATGTAGGTAAACAAAATGTTACTTATTTATAATAAGTAATAATAATAATGATAATAATAATATTGTTATTGGAATATTAATATTAAAATAACAAAAAAAAAGGTTAATAATAACAATAATAATGATAATAATAATAATAATAATTGTGTTAATAATATTTATATGAATAATTTGTTTATAATTTTGTTAAATAAACGTATTTATTTATTACAATAAAAAATTTATATTATTATTATTATTATTATTATTATTATAGATTAATGTGTTGTGTTGTGATGTGATGTGAATACATTATATTTGAGAACACACACTCAAGCTGATCTGTTTGTTCTTTCGTCTTCACATCTGTCTGTTTTCTCTCCTACTCTGCTCAGCTCATCTCATCTCTCTCTCTCTCTCTCTCTCTCTCTCTCTCTCTTCTTTCTCTTCTTTCTTACTCATGCATGCTCATATCTCACGCTGTTCATCTCTTTCAATCTTCACACTTTTCATTTCTTTCTCTTTCTCTGAGTTCATCTTTCATCACCTGTGTGATCTCTGACTTCAGCACACCTTTGATTATTCTTGCAGACAGAAAGACTTCATGTCTAGACAGGGTCTCCTCTGTTCACTTGCACATATCTGCATAACACAATGCAGAGATACACGTGGGTGGTGGATTTCATGATGTTGCTTGGGTTTTCTTTGTAGTTTCTAACAAATTAAACGATCCCACTACCACGTTTTTTATGTTCTAGTCTCTGGAAATCAGGTTTCTTCTTATAGTGAGTTTCAGTATGACAAACAAATATGGCAACTTAATTTGATCCCCTTTTTTGTAAATTAGGCAATACAAATCGACAGAGGGAGAAAAATAAAATAAAGCATACAGAGTGAATAGTGTTGGAGCTAAACAAAATAATATGAACAGACAAACAAGTATACACAAATGCGCTTACATAAATACAATATACTGACCTCTATAGAAAATAGTTAAAGAAAAATAAATAATAGCAGTAATAAATAAATAAATAAATAAATAAATAAATAAATAAATAAGAAAAAAAAAAAAAAAAAAAATATATATATATATATATATATATATATATATATATATATATATATATATATATATATATATATATATATATATATAATACAAATTTTGATCCCATTTGATCCTCTGAACACATAAAATTAGTAAAAGCTTATAATGGTAATTATTTTTGCATGCTTTATTCATTCGTTCATTCATTTTCTTGTCGGCTTTGTCCCTTGCGGGGTCGCCACAGCGGAATGAACCGCCAACTTATCCAGCACGATTTTACGCAGCGGATGCCCTTCCAGCCGCAACCCATCTCTGGGAACTTCCACACACACATTCACACTCATACACTATGGACAATTTAGCTTACCCAATTCACCTGTACTGCATGTCTTTGGACTGTGGGGGAAACCGGAGCACCCGGAGGAAACCCACGCAAACGCAGGGAGAACATGCAAACTCCACACAGAAATGCCTACTGACCCGCATGCTTTATTGTGTATATATATTTATTCTTCCATATTTAAGTCCTATATGAGGACACAAACCGATTTTGTTCCCTTTTTTTTTTTTAAACATTTCAGAACAAAACAAACAACACAACAACAAAAGGAAAAACTTTTTCAAAGGAACATGGAAACAAAAAAGACATGCAATACAAGTGTCAAAGGTCATCTTATTTACATTCGTATTTATGGTTGATAAAATGTTGCTATATAAAATTTTGTTAAGGGTTACGTATCAAAGATCAACAGGCTCCAGACATATATAAATAAAAGCACCACAATAAAATTAAAAAATTACATTTCTTTTTTTTAACCATTTACTGTAGTATGCAGAAATTTTATAGGCTTATGTCTCAAGGAAAATGTCAGTACTTCCATATCATACACCTCTTTTACAATATCATGCCATTCAACTACAGATGGAGGATTTTCCTTGAGCCTTTTCTTTGTAATGGCCTTTTTGCTAGTTGTTAGTAGTGTATTAAGAAGATATGCATCATTGTTTTGGTATTTTTGAAGAGTAAATTCCCAGGTGCATAGTTTTTAAATTACATTCCAGATTAAATCCCATTATTGCATTTATCTCTTTATTCAAATCATACCAATGTGTGTATATATTATTACACTCGCAAAATATGTGGAAATGATCAGCCAATACATTTACACATTTTCTCCAGCATTCACCATTTTTTGATCTCTAGTTTGAAAGTATTTTATTTTAGGTGTCATAAAGAACCTGATTAAATTATTCCAAATAAATTCCCTCCATGAATCTGAATTAATTGTGATCATCCGTGTTTCCCAAATAGTTAACCATTCCTCATTTGTTATAATTATATTGGCTTGACACAAACAGATTTGATGATTTTCATGTGTAATCTAAGTTGGATATGCACATGTTCGAGCATTTGGTGTAAAGTGCAGACATGATTTCTGTCCTGGAGCCATGGAGGAGCTGTAAAACACCAGTTCAGTGATCAGAGCCAAAGTCATTGTGACGCAGTTCTAGAAGCTATAAATCCAGCAACACCATCATGCCAGCCAGACAGTCTGCAGTGCAGATGAACATGGTGCAGCAGGAGAACTGCTGGTGTTAACAATTGAAGAGATATATGAAACAATTTACATTTAACAATTGCACATTAATGCAAACAATGGCTACTGAAAACATTAGTAATGTAAAATAATGCTTGAATATGATTTGAAACGATTGATTCTGTTACTTATTGTTAAACTTTTTAAACAGTTAACGGAGTTGGCGATAACAGTGTTGACATTTTCGACCATTTTGTGCTTTGCTAACCTCAAACCTGATACCGTATGCATGTCTAAAACATAGTTTTAAGAATTTTCATCATAATCATGTTTTTAAAAAGTAAATGAGACATTCACTGAAATATAACAATAACAGAGTGACATTAATTAATCTAATATTGGTGTTTCCTAATATTTTGTACAAATTAATGAGGGACGATTAAATGCCTCAATGCCTTCCAGAGATTCCCGCCACAGGAAATGACATTATTGGAGCAAGTCCCATG